>JAPVLO010003300.1:0-23424 GCA_027257055.1 Cephalopachus bancanus
CTTACAATCTGTCCATTCAGCAGTATGTAGTCTTGGTTCCTAGATTAAAATGGGGGTATAAAAGAGGAAAATAATGGATGAAGAGGGAGTCAATAGGAAGTTAAAGAGAGAGAAGAGCAAGAAGGAAAACAGACTTATTTTTTGATTTATTGTAGAGATGAAGTCTTGCCAAGTTGCCCAGGTGGGTCTCGAACCCACGGCCTCAGGCAATCCACTCACCTCAGCCTCCCAAAGGTGCGGGATTACAGGCTGAGCCACCGAGCCTGACTGATGGCAACCATTTTGAGCACTTTTTTTAATTGCAGAAGTCAAACATGACTTGTATTCATCTTTTGTTATCTGTATATATTATTGCAATTTTTATATAGTCTTCTTCTTTCTTAAAATGTGTATGCATTTTTTAGCACTGTGTGTGTGTGTGTGTGTGTGTGTGTGAGAGAGAGAGAGAGAGAGAGAGAGAGATAGAGGGAGGAGAGAAAGAGAGAGAGAGAGAGAGAGAGAGAGAGAAATAGAGACAGAGACAGAGAAACAAATAATATTTCTATGTTATTTCCAGTTTTCTAAAAAATAGAACTCATTTATTTAAACTGAATGTGAATATTCAACATTTCTGAAGTTTTCTTCACTTTATCTTATATCATAATTAAGTCAAAGAAAAAGAATTCACTTTTGCATTTCAATTCCCTTTGAATTTTCCTAACCATTTCAAGTACTTCTTCCTTTCACTCTTACTTTACTCTGAAGAGTAAATTTCACATCCATTTCCTGCTGTTGTATGAATCCCCTGTGCTAAAGCACTCCAAAACATGTGCACACAAATATGCTATAAGATTTCCACTTGAGCAAAAGGAAAAGACAGCTCATCTGAATGTAGCCTTTTGGGCATAACCAGAAGAGAAAACAAATCTCATTCTCTGATTGCAATCCTGTCATTATCAAAGAGATAATTTAATTTTGTGTGCATGCTTTTTTACTGGAGCTATGACTGTCATCAGTAATAAAACCAACAGGTTTTATAGAACACATAACTGGGTCTGCAAAGCAGTTTTGAAACCTAAATAAGCTTTTGAAATTGGAGACATGGAGCCTACTGGTCTCACTCTTATCTGGAAATCAAGAAAGAATGGAGAGTAAACTTTCCAGTGTTTCTCTGAATTCCCCCATCCCATCACCTATATATTCAATGGCGAAATACGGCCCTGTATCTCCCAGAGTGGGGCTCAAAATGAAGGCTGAGTCATCCTCTGGGACATAATATCTTTTCCTGGAGAGCAGAAATTGAGCAACCTCTTTGGCGGAGGCTGTTTGCAATGAACTTCAGGCTGAGAAAACTGTCAGCACTGCTTCCGGGTTTCCAACTGGGTCCTGGTCAACCACCGACTCTCCTACAGCTATTTCCCCCTCCAGGTTTTGGCTAAATTCAATTTATCAGCTGCCAGATTAATATCACTAAGATTTAACAAAATGCAAATTTCCAAATAGCGGTGGCTTTGAGAAACCATTTGAAGGCTATAGGTTTGATTCTCTAACCTATTTTATTAAGAATGTGACAATTGTCTAAAATTTTATTGTCATACTCAATAAAATTGCTCATAGAGATAGAAGAGCAAATGTTTTCATGTTAGCCATATTCTAGCAGATATTTGTACCTGCATCTCTAGGAAGACTTGTTGGAATGCAGATTGCTGGCCCTCACTCCAGAGTATTTGATTTAGCAGGTCAGTCTGAGGTGGGACCAAAGATTGTGCATTTCTAACCAATTCCCAACTGAAGCTGGTGTTTCTTTGAAAACCTCTGATTTAGAACTATTATTTATTTTTGAGTTAGGGGCTCACTCTGTCACCCAGGCTGGAGTGCAGTGGCATGATTATAGCTCACTGCAGTTTTGGCTTCCTGGACTTTGGCAATCCTTCTGCCCCAGCTTCCTGAGTAGATGGGACTATCAGTGTACACCACCACACCCAGATAATTTTTTGTAGAGATGAGGTCTCATTATATTGCCTAGGCTGGTCTCAAACTCCCATGCTTAAGTAATCCTCCTGCCTCAGCTTCCCAAAGTGCTGAAATTACAGATGTGAGCTGCCTTGCCTGGCTTATTATTATTATTTTTTTTGCATTTTAACTAAAAATTATATGCAAATCAAATAATTCAGTAGTATGATATCCTGATTCATGATGACAATTTCTTTTAAGATACCTTCTCAAAATTTCATTGTTTACTGCCGGGCTCGGTGGCTCAGCCTGTAATCCCACGCCTTGGGAGACTGAGGTGAGTGGATTGCCTGAGCCCGCGGGTTTGAGACCCGCCTGGGCAACTTGGCGAGACCTCATCTCTACAAAAAAAAAAAAAACAGCCAGGCGTGGTAGCGCGTGCCTGTAATTCTGGCTACTCGGAAGGCTGAGGCAGAAGAATCGCCGGAGCCCAGTAGGTTGAGACTGCGGTGGGCCCGGGGGCATGCCACTGCACTCCAGTCTGGGCGGCAGAGTGAGACTCGAACTCAAAAAAAAAAAAAAGAAATTTCATTGTTTAACTATCCTCATCCTGATATTTTAAGGTTTTTAACTCTGGGTTTGATAATCATGAATTTAAGTAAAGAATAAAAACAATGTAGGCATATTTCCTGATATACTCATCACAAATATAATTTCTTCTTAGAACTTAATATCAGAAGTTTTTTTTTACCCTTTATGATACATTAATTGAAAAACCCCTCTTGTTTGAAAATGAACCAGGAATATCTACCAACCTACTAATATTGGAGGCACCTATAAGGACTACTCACTCATGAAAGGGTCTTGCTAGTTAAAGCATATCTGTAGTTTGCCTTTAATGTTGCTTATTAACCCAGGTTTCTGGAATAGTTGTCTGGAGGCTTCTAGCCTCACATATAAGTCAAGGAATTTCAAGTGGGCTGAGAAGTGTTCACTCTTCTAAACAAAATCTTCTTCACCTGTAGGATGGTATCTGAATTTCCATCCTTTATTTGATTACCTGGTCTTGTATAAAATAATTGGAACTAAAAGTTAAAATGTAAGTACTCATTAAGGAGATGAGATATTGAGGAGAAGCCATAATTATACTTGCAAGGTTGTTTTTGTTTCCTAGGACTGCCATAACCAATTGCCTCAGACTAGGTAACTTAAACAAAAGATACTTATTCTCCCAGTTCTGGAGACTAGAAGTCTGAGGTCAAGGTGACTCAAGGCCGCTCTAGGGGGGGATTCCCTCCAGATTCTTCTAGCTTCTGTTGGCCCAGACATCCCTTAGCTTGTGGCTATATCACTTCAATCTCTGCCTCTGTCTTCACATGACCTTCTTCTTTGTGTGTCTTCTCTTCTCTATTAAGTCATTGCATTTACAGTCCACCCTAATCTAGGATGATCTCACCTCAAAGTTCTTAACTGAGTTACATCTGCAAAGGCCCCTTTTCCAAATAAGGTCACAACCACATGTTCTGGGTGGACATATCTGCTCAGATACACTAACACATGGCTTAAATGCTTAGATTATATGTTCTGCCTCATTAGGAAGATGGGGCAGGAGGACTTTGCACATAGATATCCTGCCAATACAGGCTATATGAAGAAGAAGTATGTTTCTGTTGGAAAGGGAAAATGAGGATTGAATGTTGATTTTCTATCTCTTCTGTCTTTCATGATTTATAGTATCTCCATAGACACTCAGGGTATTGGAGATGTCATTTGTGGATGACACTAAGAATATGGAGCATTATTATCTTTTGACTTACAGGTAAATGGAATGAATGGTGGTATATTGCTTTTGTAGAGTTCATACTAGAAGACTTGCATCTATCTATTTATTCTAGACAGTCATTGAGAATGTAAACATGAGAGATTGAGAGCAACGCTTATGTGTGTAACCTCTCTCCCTTTACTGAATCATATACACAAACTACATTTGGAGAGTGAGTTAAAAAATAGAAGTATGAAGATAGAAGGACTTTATGAACAATTTTCATTTTGAGGAAGATATCTTCACTTATTTTGTGTCTACAGGGTCCTTATAGCCTCTTCTCTTGGATGTACCAGCAGTTTGAGTCTCTTCTTGGCCACTCTTCTCTCATACAGGCAGCTTTTAAGGGTAGCAATAGAAAAATAAACCAAGAGCACTTCTGAAAGAGTCATAGAAAAAGTGTGGATCCGGATGCAGGGAAAGGAGGTGATTTGGGACTTGGTTAGAGGAAAACTAGAAGAGACAGAACCTGAGGAATATTTCATGTCTAAGTACAATTATATCCCAGGTAGGGGGTAGAATTTGATAAATGGTATACCTAGTCTGGTGGAAGGCACAATCAGGGCAAAGGCCTGGCAGTAGGAAATGGTTCGTCATACTGGAGGCATCTAAAGTTAGATATAGTGGACAAAGAGAGTGCCGGGGGGGGGATGAGATGACCATGTCACATACAGAGGCACAAGCCAGAGCAAAGGGTTCTGATTGCATTTCAAATACAGCTGCACACTGCAGGAAACATCTGGCAGCAGATAGCATGCATGCTTCCTGCTTTTTAAAAATACTTTAGCCTTTGAGCAGAAGACTGATGACAGAAAGAAGGAATTGCAGACCTCAAATTGAAGAAGGGTTTCCCACCAGCTTCTAAGACTTATTAGAACATATCTTAGACTGGTATGGAGTCTCTTTTGTGAACCCACAGAAGGAAGTTTGTATTTCCATATAGAGAGAAATTTTTATCAGATAGAAATAACTTTTCTCAGGAGTCCATAGCCATCATAGATGCTCCTTAAACTTTCCAAAGCTCCTAGGACATCAGAGAGATTTAACAAAAAACCTAAGTTCTCATTTTTTAGAGTTGTAACTGTAATAGTTTTGTTGCCCAATGTGTGTGGCAAATCAATATACTGAGACATGAGGCTGCATCAGAGAAAGAGGCTTAATCTTAGGGGGAGATGAGATGGGAGGAAACCTCAAATTCTTCTCTCTGAGGAAATTTGGGCTAGAGATTTTTAGGGTTCTGAAGTGGGCCACAATGTAGATTGTTGATTGGTCAAATAATGCAGGGTGAAGTCATGGGACAGGCAGATGAAGAAGCTGCATTCTCATATGGATTCAGTTCCTCTATTGAGGTCTTCAAACTGGTTGGCATCAGTTGTTCCACAGAATTCAGGATCTGAAAAATACCATAAGCAATCCTTAAACAAAAGCCTTTGATTCTAACATCAGAGATCCTAACTATAGAAACAATGGAAATACAAATGGTCAGTATCTTGTGCTATGTGATTTTCAGTTACAAGGAAGTGGGCCAAAGTGCAGCCTAATTATAACTGTATTTCTGTCCAGTATTGTTGTTAACCCTGTGAGGATGGTATGAGGGTTAGGATATACAGTTTATTTTTTTCTCCTTTACAGCTAGCACCTCCTTCTCATTGGCCTCCTTGGCTCTAGACCTTCTCCCCTGAAGGTTATTCTCTTCTCTATAGTCAGAATCTCTCAGACACAAATTGGATCATGTCGCTTTCCTGCATAAAAGTCTAAATGGCTCCCCATGGCTGTTAAAAAAAAAAAAAAAAAAGCTGGGCTCGGTGGCTCAGCCAGTAATCCTGTGCCTTTGGGAAGCTGAGGTGAGTGGAGTGCCTGAGCCCACGGGTTCGTGACCCGCCTGTGCAGGCGAGACCTCATCTCTACAATAAATCAAAAAATCAGTCGGGCGTGGTAGCGCATGCCTGTAGTTCTAGCTACTTGAAAGGCTGAGGCTGAAGGACTGCCGGAGCCCAGCAGGTCAAGGCTGCGGTGGCCGGGAGCGGCCACTGCACTCCAGTCTGGGAGACAGAGTGAGACTCTAACTCAAAAAAAAAAAAAAAAAAAAGGAACAAATCTTTTCGCCTGGCCTATAGACCCAGGAAGGGCAAATGGTATGTGAAGGGTAATCATCAATGTTATAAATATGTTTAAGGACTGATGGAAATGGTTCTTCAATGAGTATATCTTGAGGTATTTTACACACTGTGTTTTATTATTTCAAGACTTTAAAATTTTTTTATTACTTATATGTGACAAATAGGAAAGATGTTAAAATATTTTGGAACAAATCAATTTGTTCAACCAGTTAATAATAGATTGTCTTGTTTTATGGCAGATAGCTAGAGCATCTGCAAACAAATCTAATTTTTCCTTGTCATTTCCAATATTTAAACCTCTTATTTCTACTTAAGATGCTAGTTTAATGGGCAGAGTTTTCAAGAATGATATCTATACAGGTATCCTTGTTTTGATTCTGGTCGAATGATCCTATCTCAATTTTGTTTGACTTTGGATATGAGATCAATATTTATCAGGTATATGATCTATGCAACAACAAAGTAGAGCTTGAACCCAGTTTGTTAGAAATTAGGGCAGAGTGGCAACTGGATATAAGAGAGGCAGAGAAATTTGGGGAGTGTGTGGTCAAGGTTTTCTACTTAGATTTCCTGCCAGCTATAGAAACTATTATGCATCCCTTTCTTAAAACACTTTTGGAGATATATACTTTTTTTTCTTTGAGTCGTAGCCTCACTCCGTCACCCAGGCTGGAGTGCAGTGGCATGCTCATGGCCACCCCAGCCTTGACCTAGGCTCAGGCAATTCTTCCATCTCAGCCTTCCAAGTAGCTGGAACCACAGGTGCATGCCATCATGCCTGGCTCATTTTTTAATATATTATAGAGATTAGGTCTCATCAAGTTCCCCAGGCTGGTCTCGAATCCCTGGGCTCAAGCAATCCTCTCGCCTCTGCCTCCCAAAGTGCTGGGATTGTAGGCTTGAGCCACTGTGCCTGGCTGGACATGTTTTATTTTTATTTTTTGAGTTGGAGTCTCACTCTGTCACCCAGGCTGGAGGTCAGTGGCACGCCCCCAGCCACTGCAGCCTTGACCTGCTGGGCTCAGGTGATCCTTCTGCCTCAGGCTTCCAAGTAGCTGGAACTACAGGCATGCACCACCATGCCCGGCTGATTTTCTTTTTTTTTATTGTAGAGATGAGGTCTGGTCAAGTTGCCCAGGATGGTCTCGAACCCGCAGGCTCAGGCAATCCTCTCACCTCGACCCCCCAAAGTGCTGGGATTATAGGTGTGACCCACCGCACCTGGCCTGACATAATTTAAAAAGAAAATATTATTAGCTTTTAAGTGGGTTGTGTAAACAGTTTTATTAGACAATCTGCACCTAAGTGGACTAGGAATATTTTAATTTGTATTTACTTCATTGCTACCTCTGTCAATATCATACTCATGCAAAGACTCCCTAAACTTCTAGATTGTTATTTACCAAGCTACAACAAGCAAATGAGCAAATCTGTGAACTATTTTTTGGTCAATATTCATGTATCCATCTAATATCTCCTTTTTTGACTATATACAATTTTTTCCAATTTCAGTTCATCCATAATATTGTATTTCTTCTCCCTAAACATTGCCTAGTTTTCCATAGTTACAAGATTATTCCAAGACTGTTTTTCATGATTTGTTATGCATTTGGGAAATTCTGAATTCCTTTCTGTAGACCTTCTCAGAATCTTGAGTCAACTGGTATGCATTTGATCAGTACACAATGGGCACATCCTACTGATCTCTATTCAAGAAAATTGAAGACTTCAGGAAGCGCTGACCCAAAGGAAAAGACCCCGTTCTCCAGCCTTGTTGCTTTACATTCTCCCATGGGAAAGGAATGTAGTTCACATTCTTCTCCTGTGAAACTCTCCAGTCATCCAGCTGGAAATAATCTTTCCATCTTCTGGAAACCTCTCATGGTGTTTTTAGTTATTTTGTTATTGTCCTGGATTTTAGCCACATGAAAATACTTCTTTTTCTGTTACTTGCACATAATAGACTCTCTAATTCAGAGTTCTGCAAACTTTTCCTGTAAAGGGCCAGTAGTAAGTATTTTAGTGTTTGCAGACAATATATTCTGTTACATCTACTCACCTCTGCTTTTGTAGGAAAAAAAAAAGACTAGCCACAAACAATATATAAATGAATGTATGTGGCTGTGTTTTAATAAAACTTTATTTACAAGAGAGGTAGTTGTCAGTTTTGACCCACGATCCATAGTTCAGTCTACATGATCTTAGAAAAGTAAAGTCACTAAAGAATCTTAGCTTTGTCAATATGATATTATGATCTTTTCATATACTGTACTTGTATATTGTTTTCCATGATGCCAAACTATACAGGCATATTTCTTATTCTTGTTTTATTGTTATTTTTTAATGGAAAAAGTTATATAAATGCACTGCTAATATTTTTTTTTTTAAAAGGAGCATGTGCTATAAGACAGAATTTTGAGATGGAAAAAAGTGGAATGCTGTTGGGATTATAACAATCTATTCATCTAATGAAGTTTAAAGCTACATTTTTTTTTACATAATATGACTTATTATAGTACATCTGGTTCAAAAGGAAACAATTTCTACCTGGACAATAATTTAGGAGTGTCAAGATAAGATGAAGAGATAAGATCAATTTTTTCATAAATTCCAGAGCTGATATGAACACATTATTTAATTTATCATTTCTTAAATAACATGTATCACCTATCAATAAAAATAGGACTATCTGAAATAAAGACATAAATGGACTCTGCCTTTTTTGCTATCTTCATCACTTCATATAATTAATTACTGAAAAGGTATAAAATACATAAAATATATGATACATTAAAAAGAAGCCGGGCTCGGTGGCTCAGCCTGTAATCCCGCACCTTTGGGAGGCTGAGGTGAGTGAATTGCCTGAGCCCGCGGGTTCAAGACCCACCTGGGCAGTGAGACCTCATCTCTACAATAAATAATTAAAAAAAAATCAGCCGGGCGTGGTAGCGCATGCCTGTAATTCCGGCTACTCGGAAGGCTGAGGCGGAAGGATCGCCAGGGCCCAGCAGGTCGAGGCTGTGGTGGCTGGGAGCGGCCACTGCATTCCAGTCTGGGCGACAGAATGAGACTCCAATTCATAAAAAAAAAAGAAAACAGGAATCACCCCAAATCTCACCACCTGACACTAATTCCATCAGTCTTTGAGAGCCATTGTTTCTAAGAGAATGTGTATATTAGTCTTAGTTCAGTTACTCAAATATGCATATGTTCTTCTATTAAAATAACTGTGCTATGTTTGAAAGTATTTTCTAGTCTGACTTTTCTACTTGGTATCATATTCAGAGCTATTTGAATCATGCTATAAAGTCTGTCTTGGCAAATCCAATAGATGCAATGCTGCTTTTTCTTTTATGTCCATTTCAGCATCATTTGATAGGGGTTGGATGGGATATCTTACTAGAATGCTCCTCTCTTGGTGTTGGTAGCTTCGCATTCTTCTGGTTTTCCTTCTAACTCTGTCTCTTCCTCTTCCTCCTGCTACCAGCTCCTTCTCTAATCAGTTTATAAATTCTGGACTTGTTGAAGGTGTGTGGTGATTCCTCTCAGCTCTCTCTACGGAGTCTCCCTGGATAATCTCAGCTATGATTCATCAACTTGCTGATGACTTATGCATTGATTTCTCCTTCTCAGACCTGTTTTCTAACCTTCGCTTCTTCCTTCACCCCTCCAAGTATGTCTCACAACTCAAAAGGCATAAATCCAAATTCTTTTTATCCAGCCAATTATTATGTTTCACCATTCTCAGTTTCCCTACTGTGATCAATGAGTTCACCACCTACTTGGTGCTTTGTGTTAGAAATCTGGAGTCATCATTATGAAGGCAACTTTAAAAGTTGATAGGGCGATTTCATTTCATTGCACATCTATCTCTTCAAAGTGGTCTTTATTTCTGAATATCACAGTGACAAATGTGGGATATTTCAATGTACTAAGTTGTAAAACAACCTTCAGATCCCCAAAATTGGCAGAGGGTATCAGACAGAGTTGCATTCAAATTTAGATAATGGAAAAGCAAAGTTTATAGTTTGAGTACTGAGCTCTTAACTGATGTGATGGCTCAATGATGCCCTTAAGTAGCTGGGCTCATTCCATCTTTTCCTAAGGATAGAGCCAGCCAATCCCGTGAGCATCAGGCCTTTATCTTCATACCTTTTTTTTTGAGTTGGAGTCTCACTCCGTCGCCCAGACAGGAGTGCAGTGGCATATTCCCCGGGCCACCGCAACCGCAACCCGCTGGGCTCCGGCGATCCTTCCGCCTCAGCCTTCCAAGTAGCTGGAACTACAGGCGCATGCTACCACGCCCAGCTAATTTTTGATTTATTGTAGAGATGAGGTCTCCCCAAGTTGCCCAGGTGGGTCTCAAACCCGCGGGCTCAGGCAATCCACTCACCTCGGCCTCCCAAAGTGATGGGATTACAGGCTGAACCACCGAGCCCGGCCATATCTTTATATCTTATAGTGCCTTGTGGTTACAAGGTAGGTGCAACAGCTCCATGCTTCAAGATTCACAGTCTGGAAAAAAGAAAGAACAAAAAACTGAAGGATTTTCTCTAAATAAATTTTTGTCTTTTTATAACAGAGGGCATGCAGTCTTAGCCATTCAAAGCAGCTATGGAATTTGTGAACATGGATGAGTTTAATCTGTCCAATGATGTTCCTGAATAAGTTTGAAGTCTACTTGTACGGAAGAAGGACGTATGGATAATAGGTAATCAGAAGATAGTGATTGTCATGGTGAGTCAGGTGCTAATAATATTGGCTCATGTTACTACTGCTTTCAACGTAGGAACCTGGATGCTTTTGTGTGGAAGCGAACTGGAAAGTGTTCCATGCTGAGCAGACCTTCAATAAACAAATTCTGTCATCATTATAATCATCATCACTAATAACTTTGGCAATATTCAAAGCCCAAAATCACAGTCATTACTATTTTTCTTTAATTTTCAAATGTGTTAGGTCCATCACATCATTCCCTTGCACAATTACTTCAGGGAAAGGATGAGGAAGAAAATAAACATCTGGGAGATTCAAATTTGCCTCTTGATGGGAGCTGTTTTAGAAGAGGTGAGATATTGGGTAAAGAGAGCCTTGAGAAAGAGTAAGAGAAGGTTACTCTAAGTTACAGTAGAGTCTTAACATCTCTGACATATGTGTATACTTCATGGTAGTGACCTATATCCCAAATTAAGTTGGAATGTTGAATTGCCTGGGTACTTCCAAAATTGCTCTCATTCTCAGTCTGAATCATTTTGTAAAACAAATTCATTTTAGAAAACAGAACGATGAGGATATTTTAGTTAACCAGACACTGCCAAAGAGGTGAAGGATGATTTTATTTCTCAACAGATGGCCAGACTATCAGCAAAAGCAAACAAAAATTCTCTCTTTCCTGTATGGAATTGCCACTACTAACTCAACATAGTAGGGGATGAACTTTGAATCGCAACAGTGTCATAGAGTTTACATAAAATCATCCATGCTGTCTTTCATTTAGGCTATGTTATATAACCATTCATTAGAAGATACTTGGCCAAGGTGAAGAGTTCAAAGCATGATTGGGAAAGTCTGAGTGTATCTTGTGTTCTTATTGCTTTGTTTGCAAAGAGTTTCTTCTCACTGTCTACTTAATGGATTAATTTTGCTGGCCTCATTAATACCCAGCCTTGACCAAATGATTCAATATATGTACAAGAGAAAGTTAACACCTAAATAATTTGTCATCTACAATAAGATATTTTCTCACGCCCACTAGGATGGCTAGAGTCAAAAAGTCAGAAAATAAATAGCAAGTGTGGGTTAGAATGAGGAGAAATCAGAATCCACACAAACTGCTGGCCGGTATGTAGAATGGTACAGCTGCTTTGGAAAACATTCTCACAGTTCCTTAAATGATTAAACATACTTACCTTATGACTGAGCAATTCCATTCCTAGGTATATACCCAAGAGAAACGAAAACATATTCTCAAACAAAAATTTGGATACAAATGTTTATAGAAGCATTATATATAATAGCCAAAAATTGGAGACAACAAAATCCCCATCAACTGATGAGTGAATAAACAAAATGTAGTGTATCTATATAATGGAATACTACTCAGTCATAAGAAAAATGAAGTATTGATACCTGCTACAACATAGGTGAACCATAAAAACATTATGCTAAATGAAAGAAGCCATGAAGGACCACATATTATACAATTCAATTTAAATGAAAGTCCAGAATAGGACTATCTATAGAGCAAGAAAATAGATTATAGTTGCTTATGACTGGAGTTGGGGAAATGAAGACATAGAAGGATGATTGCTAAATCACATTTTTTTGAGGTAATGAGAATATTTTAGAGACTGTGGTGATAGTTGTACAACCCTATAAATATACCAACAATCATTGAATTTTATGCATTAAATGGGTGCATTGTATGGTATATGAGTTACATCTCAATAAAGTTGTTAACATAATTTATGTCATCAAATTATAGGAACAAAGCAATGGCGAATGACTTAAGATAGAGTCTTAGTTAAGGCTGCTATAAAAAAATACCATATTCAAACCTGTAATCTCAGCACTTTTGGGGGACCGAGGCAAGAGGATTGTCTGAGCCCAGGGGTTTGAGACCAGCCTGGGCAACTTGGCGAGACCTTGAAGTTACAATAAATAGAAATATTAGCTGGATGTGGCAGCTCACATAGTTCCACTACTTGGAAGGCTGGGGCGGAAAGATTGCCTGAGCCCAGCAGGTCAAGGCTGCAGTGGCCGTGAGCGTGCCACTGTACTCCAACCTGGGCAACAGAGTGAGACTCTGACTCCAAAAAAAATACCAGAGACTAGGTGGGTCAAATGATGGTTATTTATTTCTTAAATTCTGGAGGTTGGAATTTTAAGATCAAGGTGCCACCAGATTTGAAGTCTGATGAGAATTATCTTCCTGGTATGTGTCCTCACATGGTGGAGAGTCGGGGAGGGAGGGGGTCTGATCTCTTCTTCTTCTTATAATATCTTAAAGTTTTCACAGCCAAATATCATTACCTGGGTTACAGTTTCCACATATGTATTTGGGAGAGACACAAACTTTCAGTGCATGGCAGACAGAAGGTAAATGTACTGCTGAGGTTAGGAAGTCAAACTGGGGTAGCTTTGGACTCATCAGACTCTACTGAGAGACTCTTGTCTCTCATTTCGCAATGAAGAATAGCTTGCTAGACTCACATCATTACATTCCATGTGCCCAAAGAGAGATTTTCATGTATGCATGAGCTCTCTTTTCTCTGGAAAGTAAGATGTCTTCACTGGTGACAGAAGGGGATTTCCTTCTTCCTTCTCTTCAGTCTTTGGGATCAGGAATCTTCAGCTTGATACACTTAGATTTCTGTGCAGTTCTGGGAATGACACAGAGAAATAGATCTAATGCAGAGGCACATAAACTATCTCTTTCTGTGTGTCTCTATTAGTTATGAGGACACTTCTAGTAAGAGCCTAGCAGAAGATGTTCTTCCTTATTTTATTAGCAAGAGTCAGATTACCGGCCATATTCCTGAGCTGGTCACTAGCAAGGACAAAGGAATTGCCGGTGGTTTGATCAGGTATGCCATGGAGTTGCAGATAGCATCAGTTTTTCCATAGACACTGGGGATAAAGTGAAAGGATAAAGAAATGAACAAAATCACATCCATTTGAATGTATAAGTGGGGAAATACATCCTGGAAGACAACTCATGGCCTTCCAATGCATATGTCTAGAAAAGTTTGTTGACTGCTTTTGCTGTTGAAAGAATAAATTTTCTGAGGGTATAAGTCCATGAATTCCTGCCTTTGTTTACATCAAATTGAACAAAAGTTAAAAAGGATCAGGAAAAGATAGCATAATAATGTTTGTGCATTCTTTGAGTTTTATTTTCATTGCTGAACAAGACAAATTCAAAAACAACAGTTCTTTTCATATGGCATAGTTCTTGCCAGAGGAAGAATGAAAGTAACAAAGCTGAAATAACAGTCAGAGACTTCCCATTTTGAAAATGCAGTGCACATTGTAAATTTCTCATAAAAGACACTGACTAATCTAGAAAAGTTCTTATACAAACTCCTTCGTGATGCAGGCCTTATCATCAAGGGTACATTTGATAAGAGGATAAATAAAATAATGCATTATGAATTCAAGTGAACGAGTCTCAGGGCATTCTTGGCTTCCTCAATCTAACTTACTAATATTTCAGAATGTGAACTGGAAGTTTTGATACCATCTGCATTGCAGGACTGAGAAGAAAATTCAAGCATACCCATATACATCAACCAAACAAAATGCTTTAGGTTATAGTGCAATGATGGATGTTTCCAACAAATTCTAGTACTATTTGTAGATATATAACAATTTAAGATAGTTATTCTGAGTTAATTACCAACATACATGTAATTCTAGTTTTCAATAGCTACATATTTTCACTTTATTTGTTTCTTTGACTTTACTTACCCATAGACCAAGACATTTCTTCCTGCAAAAAATAGTTAATTAAATTTCCATAATTCATTAGGGGTGGCCACACTTGGGAGGGAAGCTTTACCCACAGTTTTGATGGAATGGTCAAGAAGTTTCATTGTTATTCCTATTCATGCAAATTCCTACTTTTTTTCTATTTATTTAAATTTTTATTTATGTACTTATCAAATTCCCTTCAGGAGCCACTGTTTACTCATTGCCTACTCATTCAATTATTTTGTTTCAGTTTCTTCAATTCCCATCTGGCCTCAACAGGAGCAGTATCTGAATTTACTCTGGATTTATCTGTCTTGTTTTGCAATTCCAGTGTCCTGTGAAGGAAGTATCTCGTGTTGCTTTAGAAAATTGTTCTAGGAAATAATGAAATAAGATACTATATTTCCTTGAGTCTAAGAAATCTTTAATGGTAGACACATTCCTGTTTTACAGGCCTCTGAAAGAAACCAAGACCTATATTACAGGTCTCTAAAATACTCTGAATTATTGATGTTCAAGTCTTCTGACACTATGGTATAATTCACCACATCATTAAATGAGCTACTAATGTACAATTTTTTGCTCTGTGTTCATCATTTATTTTAAATACAGCATACATGCAAAAAAGTGCACAAATCATACATATGCATCATGAGGAATAATGACAAGGGAACACATTTGTATATGCACCTCCATCATCAAAGAACTGTCAAGAATCTTGCAAACAGATCATCTTGCCACTAACCTCTCCTCACTCGTCCCACCAAACTCCTAATCATGACTGAATCACTGATTAGTTTAGAATTTTTTATATAAAAATAAAATCATAGACTATTTCTTTGCATCTGACTTCTTTTGTTTAATGTTACATTTATGAGATTTGTCAGTGTTATGTGTAGTGGTATTTAGTTCATTTTTATTGCTATGTGGTATTCTATTGTGTGAAAATACTCTCATTAATTAATCAGTCTTGCCGATAATGAACATTTGGTGTATTTCCCATTTTTGGCTATTATAAACAATGCTGGTGAGCACAGTTTTGAACACGTACCTAAAAGTGTAACTGATGAGTCTTAGAGCATGTATATGTTCGAGTTTAGCAGACAATGACATAAACTTCTCAAAGACTTTGTATTAATTTACACCTTCACCAACTGCGGAATTCTCGTAGAAGTTCTATGTCTGCTCTATCCCATCTGGTAGCTACCAGTCTCACATAGTTATTTAAATTTAATTACAATGGCATAAAATTAAACATTTAGCTCCTTAGTCCCAGTAGCCAAATTTCTAGGTAGCTTCAAGAAGCTAGTGGCTACCATATTGGACAGCACAGAGTGGACATTTTCATTATTACAAAAAGTTCTATTGGACAGCACTGTTCTATAGCCTTGTGACACTCAGTTTTGAGTCTCTTTCAGTTTAGAAAGTCGGGTGAATGTGTGATGCTATCACTTTGTGGTTTAATTTGCATTTACCTGGTTGCTAATAAGTTTGAGCAACTTTAGTGTTTCCTGATCATTTAGGGATTCTCTTTAGTACAGTGCCTATTAAAATCTCTTGTTTCTATTTTTATTTGGTTGTCTGTCATTATTTTCTTTCTGATGGATTTGAAGCCATCCATTGTATATTCTGCTATATAAAGCTCTTTCTTTGCTATATTTGTTGCAGATATCTTCTCCCACATACAATTTCCTTTTTGTTTAGTTAACAGTGACCACTTTTGTACAAAGGTTGCTTGTTATAAGGCAGCAAAATTGTACAGTCTTTAACCGTAATGTTAGTGCTTTCTGTGCACTGATAAAAGTTTTGCCTACCTCGAGGACATGAGGTGCTTGCTTATCAAGATGAACATTTTTATGAGTACTGTTGGAAAAGAAATGCTGTTATTCAGTATGAATAAGAAAGGCAGATGTAAATGGATCTTCCAAAAGGAGCTCTCATAATATGTCAACTGGGGAGGGAGGAGGTAAAATCCTTTCATGAAGAGTCTAGAAAAAGTACAATGGTAACAAATGATCCTTTAAAAATATATTTCATTTTTGTCTTAGTTTTATGTTTAGTATGAATACCCATGGCATCTATTAAAGCCCAGATATGATTCCATGATATACTTTTGCATTTTTAATGATTAGAATTGCAGGTGTTATTTCTGTGTATAAATCGATTCTAGCTTTCTTGACATTATTTTTTAGGCACTTGAGACCAAATATTTATCAGTATTTAGTATATGATAAAGCTATCATTTAAAAGCAACAGGACAAGCTAACCATTTGATGAGAATGCATCAACATCAGCAAAACAGCAACTAGATAACTAGACACTTACCTCACACCCTGTACCAAATACATTTAAGCTAGGTGAATAATACAGTTTAAAAATAAAAAAATATATATTATAAAATATAGGCAAACATTGATAAAATTTTGGGATATAGAAATATTTTTTAAGCTTCTCTAAAGTTAGAAATCAGAAAGTAAAGCACCTACTTGTATGCACTCAATTCTGCCATCCACCACTCCTTCCTCCCAACCCCAAGCTCCAATCTCCCCCAACCCCACATACACCTGATGGACACCAAGTCATCCTTCAGACAATAGCTCAAACATTATTTTTTGCCCATATACACCAATGTCATAGACCATATCTCCTGGAGGAATATTTTGACAACTCTGATATTTCTTCAAAGCACTTATGAAAAGTGATATATTTACTCTTGTTATTTAAATAATTTATTTCTTTTCTTTAATACATGAAGGCCCCCAGGAGAAAGAAAAGATGTAATATTCTTACCATTTATACTCTAGCAATAGTATCTGTATTCCATTGATGGGGATCAAAATATTTTTTAAATGGAAAAGAAAATTCTTACAGATTTTACTTATACAAATAAAAAATTTCTTTATAATATAAAGGAAATGTGCATGACAAATATTCAGAGAATAGATTTTATTCTATGTATTTATTTATTTACTTTTGAGTTGGAGTTTTGTTCTATCACCCCGGCTGGAGTGTAGTGGCACACCCATGGCCACCGCAGCCTCGACTTGCTGGGTGTTCCTTCCTCCTCAACCTTCCAAATAGCTGGAGTGACAGGTGCGCACCACTATGCCTGGCTAGAGAATAGATTTTTTTTTTTGAGTTGGAGTCTCACTCTGTCTCCCAGAATGGAGTGCAGTGGCCGCTCCCGGCTACCGCAGCCTCAACTTGCTGGGCTCCGGCGATCCTTCTGCCTCAGCCTTCCGGGTAGCCGGAATTACAGCCATGCGCTACCATGCCCAGCTGATTTTTGATTTACTGTAGAGACGAGGTCTCCCCTGCCCAGGCGGGTCTCGAACCCGTGGGCTCAGGCAATCCACTCACCTCAACCTCCCAAAGGCATGGGATTACAGACTGAGCCAAAGAGCCCGGCTGAGAATAGATTTTAATACATATGGCTTACATGTATTGAACAACTACTATATAAAGAGCTCTTTATATCAATAGTAAAATTAAATGTTAGTTAAGGCTATACAAACTATTTACAAATGTATTTATAAGGTCCATAAGCATATTAAAATATTTAAATATTCTGGTAAAAAAAAGTATTTACATGTAAACACTGCATAAATTTTCCATGATGGGAATGCCAAATAAAATGGTGAATAATAGATACTGTGAGGCGTGATATAGGAAACATGATACTTTTGGACACTTTTAATCAATATGTGTGACATTTAATTGTGGTAAGACATTTGGAAATATATAGTAAAAACCTTAAAATGTGTTAACTTTGTCTCTGTAAACATAATTTTATGAACTTAACCCAAAGACAAATAACAGAATTGGTAGAATAAATGATCCCAAGGAATTTTGTAATACAAAATATCAGAACGAATTTACTTTCCTGTGATAGCTATTGGTTAATTAGTTATGACATAGCCATATAAGAAAATACTGATAATGAACGCAGATATAATCATAACATGTTGTTTAGTAGCTAGAATAAGAATAGGCCTTAAATAAGGCTGACAGATTTTCATCTCTGGTGTGCTAGAACAGTGGGTGATTTTTTTTTGAAAATTGATTAAACAATATTCGAATTTTTCTCCAGTAAAAATTATATACATATATGTACATTTGCATATATCTATATATAACTTTTTCTGAATCATTCTGTTTTACTCCACCGTTCTATCTTTATAGGTCCAGAAGTGTGCCAAGGAGGAAGCTGATAGACAACAATAATTAAAATGAAATGAATTCAAAAGTACAGTTTCTTACTCATAGTAGCCACATTCCAAGTGTTGAAGAGCCACCTGTTGCCAATGACTACCATATTGAACACTGAAGAGGTAAAAGACTTTCATCATCACCACACATTCTATTGGATTAGCTTGGAATATTAACCAAAGCTAATAACCTTTCTAGGCATTCCTTCTTACCCAATTTTCTCTGTATTTCTCTGAGAGGTATCTACTATTCTGAATTTTGCATTTGTGAGTCCTTGTAATTTTTTAAATACAGATTTTATTCCAAGTATTTATGTGTAAACATTGTACTATTTAGTTTTTTTAGTAGCTTTATTGAGATATAATTTATACTTTGCACAGTGTACCCATTTAAAGTGTACAATTCAATAATAGCTTTTTGTATATTCACAGAGTTGTCCATCCATCATCATGAACAATTTAAAATATTTTTTATTACCCCAGAAAGAAACTCCACACTCCTTTGCCATCATCTCCTCACCCCTTCCATCTCCCCCAGTATTAGTAAACCTGTCATCTACTTTTTGTGTCTATGGATTGGTCTATTCAGGTTATTTCGGATACATAGAATAATACAATATGTGGTCCTCTGCATCTGGCTTCTTCCACTTAGTATATTTCAGTATATTTTCAGTTTCATCCATGTTGTAGTATGTATCATTACTTCATTTTCTTTTTATTGCCAAATAATATTCGACTGTATGTATATATCACACTTTATTCATCTGCACGCTTTAGTTTCATGTCTTTGAAACAAAATATTTGCCCTATAAGCTGAATATTTTATAAATAATATTTCTGTAGGTTACTGCATTCCACATTCATATTCACTGCTCTATAATATTTTATTAGGTGACTATACCCAATGCACATATATAACTTTATATTTTTTATCATGATATCATTTAGTTAATTATTACAGTCATAAAATATGCTAATATCTAGTTACATAAGTTTTTCTCATTAATTTGTTTAAAATAGTTTGTCCTCTTTTGATGAAATTAGAGATATTTTGCCAAATTAAAAAAATTAATATACTTTTTTCACATTTTTAAAATAACTGGCAGCAACATTTAACATTTTATTGTGACGAGCAAAGGCAATAAAATGGAGCTAATCAAAACCTGCATAAGAATGTTTAGAGCAGCTTTATTCATAATTGCCCAAAGTTGGAAACAATTGAGATGCCCTTTACTAGATAAATGGATTAATGAACTGTGGTGCATCCCAACAGTGGAGTATTATTCAGCACTAAAAAAGAAATGAACAATCAAGCTACAAAAAGACAAGGAGGAAACTTGAATATTACCAAATGAAATAAGCTAACCTGAAAAGACTACATACTAAGTAATTCTAACTATATGATTTTCTGGAAAAGACAAAACTATGAAGATGGTAAAAGTATCAGTAGTTGACAGATGTGGGGAAGCAAAGGATG
The DNA here is from genome assembly GCA_027257055.1 of Cephalopachus bancanus. Lineage (NCBI taxonomy): Eukaryota > Metazoa > Chordata > Mammalia > Primates > Tarsiidae > Cephalopachus > Cephalopachus bancanus. The sequence goes on from JAPVLO010003300.1 coordinate 20,032, forward strand.
AACCGTTAGAGCATGGAGTACTTCTGGAGCGGTGAAACGACTCTGTATGATACACAATAATGAGTGCACGTCATCATACATTTGTTCAAACCTGAAAAATACAAAACCAAGAATGAACACTAATGTAAACTATGGATTTTGAGTGATCATGGTGTGTCAATGTAGGTTCATCAGTTGTAACAAATGCATCCCTCTGGTGAGGGATATTGATAGTGGGAGAGGCTGTGCATGTGTGGGTTCAGAAGGTACATGGAAAATCTCTGTACCTTTCTGCTAAATGTTGCTGTGAACCTGAACTTGCTATACAATATAAAGTTTATTTTAAAAATTGAGCCAAGAAAAGCAATTTCCTAAAAAGGGTAGTAGCACAGTCAATTAAAAATAATAACTGAAAAACCATAAGTGCTTACATTTTATAAGGGTGTGGGGGAGTTTGTAGATTCTCAAAAAGGTAGTTTTCCAGCGGGGACAGAGGCCATGTGGGAACTCTCTATAATTTCCACTCAGTTTTACTGTGAAACTAAACCTTCCTTAAAAAATAAGTATATTTAGTAAAAAATTCTTTATGTAGATCATGCACATTTAAAATAATTTTAAGGTGATTTTATTTGCTGTTACTATTTAATGGAATATTTTTTTAAATGTTTTATTCTTTTTTATCTGGCTATCCCTGATGTATGAACAGAGACAATTTATGTGTATCTTGAAAGACAAAAAAAAAATATAACATGAAAAATCTGCTCTGAAATGTTTATGAGGAATCAGTCTTAATTTTTTTTTCTTTTCTGAGGGTAAATTGTAGTTATATAATTTGCAAATTATTTACTTATATTTCTATCCTTTGTGTTTACTGGTAAAGAGGTATGAATAAAAATAACAGATTTTCCCAAATCATAGCATTAACTGTATTTTCAGTTCATTTTCTCAGTGAATTGAATCTCGTAATGAGATGATGTATGTGAAAGGTTTTGAGAATTTGAAACAATAGAAAAATGTGAGTGTTTATTTAGAATGATCTTGTCCTGGCAAATACATTCATGCTATTTTTGTTGCATCTACACAATCCACTTCACTAGAAATCATTCCAAATAATTTTTATAAATTGAAATAGTTCTTCTCTTTCTGCAACAGAAGAAAATGGAAATAGGAAAATTATTTCCCTAAGCGCACATACTTAGTTCCAGAACTGATTAAAAATGGAGCCCGGAACCTGGGAAATGAGCAGTCTTGTGGGAAGCGGGAATATGAAAGCTTAGCAGTATTAAGATTTGATTAAATGAAATACTTAGAGACCACTGAGCAAATCTTAACTTTCTTTTCATTTCTAATACCAGTTTTTGAGAATGTGTTCTTTAATACTTTTATTTTTCATAAACGCCAGTGGACTTTTCTGTACACTGTGAAATATGAAATTATTGAGTGTGTTTATTCAAATTCAGAATTGATTTAAAAAAAAAACACACCTGAACTTGTCAGTAAAATAAAACATCTGAAAGTACTATGGGTTACATCATGGGTAATTTTAAGTAAAAAAATTCAGTAGTGGTACCTAGAATAAGGTCCCTCCTTTTTTTTTTTTGGTAAACATTCAGAAATCATACATTTCTATTGTATCTGTAACAAATTTGACCACATATCTTTAAAATAAAAAATTAAGAAAATTTTGATTCATGAGAATGCACAGACATAAAAACGAGTTTAACAATTCCTTTATTTCTCATGAGTTGAAGTTTAAAAAAAAAATCAGTTGGTATTCATAATGAATGTTTTTGAAAATAACTCACTGCTTTTAATTTAGCAATGTTTTGAATGTTTTTTCAATAGTAAAAATTAATGTGTACACTGAGATCCTTTTGGAATATCCCCTATTTTGTATCACCCTTTCACTTATGGGGGAACTTCTGCCATAGTTCATAAATGGAAAACTGCGTAGGATTTGCCTTTAGAAGCACCTTTGATATTATTTTACTTTACATGCTGTGGTTCTTCATGAACTAGTTACCATGTCATATTTAAAATGACGCACCATAAGGAAACCCTAGCCCAATACATTCTTTTATATCTTCCATGTGACCTAATCTTGACTCTTATTTCCACTGAACTGGACTGAGCAGCACAGAAGACAACTAAACTACCTCTTTAGGACTAGAGACTTGACCAAAGGAATCAGACCCTGTCTTTCTCCTCTGACTAGGTTCTGAACTTTCTAGTATCTTGAATTCAGACTATCTTCTAAGGAAAAGGCATGGCACAGCCCAAGTAAAATGAGAACAAAAACTATTCGCCAGTTGAGGCAACTTATATATTAAAAAAACCAAAGCTCCCTCCACTTTCTTAAAAATTTGTTCAGCAAAGACATCTCTGAGAAACGTGTAATTCTAAATTTCTTACACAGTCTTGTTTCTTACCACATGCCTAGCCCAAAGTCTAATGATATTTGCAACTTAGACCAGGTAAATGTAGAATAATAAGGGGGTGAAATAATATAAGGTATTAGAAATATCTGCCCTGCTTGCTATTTTAGGAAGAGTCTTTACTCTAAAACCTTCCTCTCCCCCCCCCTCCCCCCCCTTTGGCGTTTTCTGATGAGACACTTTTCCCCACTGAGCACTCAAATGCTCCTCATTTTCCTAATGGTTTTTTTTGTTTGTTTTTTGGTTTTTTTGAGTCGGAGTCTCACTCTGTCACCCAGACTGAAGTGCAATGGCCGCTCCTGGCCACCGCAGCCTCGACCTGCTGGGCTCCGGCGATCTTTCCGCCTCAGCCTTTCCAGTAGTTGGAACTACAGGCGCGCGCTACCACGCTCGGCTGATTTTTGATTTATTGTAGAGATGAGGTCTCACCAAGTTGCCCAGGTGGGTCTCGAACCCTCAGTCTCAGGCAAGCCACTCACCTCGGCCTCCCAAAGTGCTGGGATTACAGGCCGAGCCACCGAGCCCGGCTTTCCTAATGACTTTGTACTCTCTTCTTCTCTTCTTTCTTTTAATTCAGCGATGACCACACGCTCCTCTGAGAATTCTTGTCCTCAGGGTGCACTCCATCTGGTGTGAGAGGCAGACAAATTAAAAGATGCTAAAATACAACCCAATTCACGCCAGCGTAGAGAATGCAACTTCAAACTGGTAGTATAAATACACGAATCAGAATTGGCTTGTCAGAGTAGAAGAAAGAACTTTTGAGCCAGCAAAACCAAGATGCACTGAAACTCAGTGAAGCAGACTGCACGGTAGATTTGAGGCAATTAGGAATAGTATGGAAGAGGCTGGAGCATACAATGAACATTGGGCAGCTCTGACAGATGAATAGGGCAGATAGGCATGTTAGGAAGTGTTAACTTTGTCCTGAAGGCACAACAGAGATAATGAGGGACTGTAGCAGTGATCCTAAGAAAAA
>JAPVLO010003301.1:0-23597 GCA_027257055.1 Cephalopachus bancanus
TTATAAAATCAAAAACATTTAGGCCAGGCATGGTTGTTCCTGCCAATTATATCAGCACTTTGGGTGGCCAAGGCAGGAGGATTGCTTGAGCTCAGGAGTTTGAGATCAACCTGGGAAACATTGTGAGAATCTTCTTTACAAAAAAATCAAAAAATTAGCTGAGTGTGGTGGTATGCACCTATAATGACAACTATTAGGGAGGCTTAGATGGAAGAGTCACTCGAATCCAAGAGGCCAAAGCTGTAGCAAACCAGGATTGTGCCAATGCCCTCCAGCCTCTGTCTCAGAAAACAATTACACCAACCAAAAACAAACTATTATCCCAGAACTGATGGGAATGAATACAGTGAGAACTCACTCACAGCCACCAGAACATTGTGTATTAATGAAGAATCTACCCTCCAGATCTAAACACTTACACTGGGCTCCACTCCCAGCATTGAGTATCAAATTTTCACATGAGGTTTGGGGAAACAAACATTCAAACTAAAGCAATGGTGAAAGGGCTGAACATGATAGCTTAGGTTTCACTTTTTTTTTTTTTTTTGACTTGGAGTCTCAGTCTGTTACCCAGACTGGAGTGCAGTGGCACATGCTTGGCCACTGCAGCCTCAATCTGTTGGGCTCTGGCGAACCTTCCACCTCAGCCTTCCAAGTAGCTGGAACTACAGGTGTATGCTACCACGTCTGGCTAATTTTTGATTTATTGTAGAGACGAGGTCTAGTCAAATTGTCCAGGTGGGTCTCAAACTTGTGGGCTCAGGCAATCCCCTCCCCTCAGCCTCCCAAAGTGCTGGGATTACAGGCTGAGTCACCAAGCCCTGCCTGGTTTCACTTCTTATAATGCCACCAGTTCCCCTCCCCTGATACCCATTAACCATGGATTCATTAATCTATGAATGGATTAATTAATCGAAAGAACAAAGCCTTCATGACCCAATCACCTCTTAAAAGCCCCACTTCTGACTACTGTCCCTTTGGGGATAAAGTTTCAACATGAGATTTGAATGGGACATTCAAATCACAGCATCCCTGATTGCCAATTAATTGTAGAGAAAAATCTTGTTATCTTGGGTCAGATGAGGGGGATTTCAAATGGACACCTTTAAAAAATCTAGACAAAAAGGGTTTATGGATGCATTTCTGTCTTGGACTAAGTATATGTCTCCTATTTGCAACTTTCACCATTATGAATCTCCACAGCTCTTTCAATCTTTTAAAAGTGAAACCCCAGGCCAAGTGCAGTGACTCATGCCTGAAATCCCAGAACTTTAGGAACCCGAGGCAGGTTTAAGAGTTAATTGTTTAAGAGTTTGAGACCAGCTTAGGCAACATAGTGAGACCTAACTCTATAAAAAAAGAAAAAATAAAGGAGTCACCTAAGACTTTTGAAAAACCCTAAAGTAGACATGTTTCTAATGCTTGAAAAGTATTTTTCTGCATTACAGCCACTTATATGGGAAGATCTCTTTAAATACCCAAAAAGTCTGCATATTTACAAGTCCATTTTATGCATTACTCTAGCAGCCCTATGCAATTTTTTTTTAACAGTCAGTATTTCTCATGATCACTGGTGCAAAAATTTTGGGCAGCGTGCTAGCATTCTGAATCCAGCTACAAATTTTAAAAATACCTTATGACCTTGTGGAGTGTCAGGACTTCAACACTGGCTTGGCACTTGAAAATCAATCCATATTATCTACCATATTAACAGAGCAAGAAGAAAAATAGTATGGTAATCTCAGTAGATGCAGGAAAACTTTTTAGAAAGGCTACACCCCTTCATTATAAACACTTAGTTAATTTGAAAACATGAACTCCTTTAATTTGATAAAGCATATCTGTAAGAGATCCCCAACTAACATCCCACCTAAGGGTAAAATGTTGAAAACCTTCTCTGCCCAATATTGGAAAAGGAATGCAATCTTAACCAGTATAAATGTTTTTCAAATTTTACTAAAAGTCATATCCAGTAGATTAGGTTGGTGGGGGAAGATAAGAGATAAAGTTTCTTGAAGGGTAAACTGAGGCATGGTGGGCTGGAGCCATGGGAAAAACTCTAGATTGAAACAAGGATGAAAGTAGAAATAAATAAAATTTATTATTCGCTTTTCACCAAGGGAAAGGGGACCAACACTCCGAGGCAAGTGTGGTAAGTGTGGTGTGACAGGATAAAGACTGTGAGTATTTAAAAGCTCTAAAGCAAGTCTCTAAAGCCGAGGGGCTTAGACCTGGGGGAGGTCTGGGCCAAAAGAACTGTACAGAGTTGCATTCTTCAGTTTCTATAGCAGTCACATGAATCTAGTATCTTGACATCCCCATGTATCAGCGTTCCATGACCTCAGGTTGTGGGCTGGAGGAGTACGTTGACTAATAACAATATACCAGTAAACAAGTTTCCAGGTGATGTGCAGGAGGCTGTCATGGGAAGCTGATAAAAAAGGATCAATAATACTGCCTATAGATAAACTGTTAACAATCTGGACATGCTCAAGGGGTTCTGTATAATCACTAGTTTCTAAAACTAAATCTTATTAATGATTAAAAGGCCAAAGGACCTACACATTTCATCATACAAATCTTAATCTTGTTGAGAAATTTTGGAAAATGATGTAAAATATGTGATTTGGAGACAAGAAACTCTATGATATGTCAGCCTAATAACAAGAGAGGCTTTTTAAAAGAAAATGATATTTACTCAGGAATAGGGCAGTGCAATGGAAAGATGTGTGACTGATTAACTCTGTGTATATACAGGGAGGTAAGAGAAGACAAAATTTTGAAAGGAAAAATAAGTAAAATTACATAATTGTTTTGAAATAATTATCCTTGACTCTAAAATTAAGGACAAGAATGATGTGAATCAGAGGTTGGAAAGGCAGTTACTGGGCAGATGTCTTTGAAGAAGACCTTTTCCCATATTTTACCCTTTAAATTTTTTTGTGTAAATTTGGGATGGCCTTTGTGCCAGGTTGTGCTTTTTGCAGAACCTTTTGGGATCATTTTGTTATTAGGCATATAGCATAAGAATGCTGTCTTTATAGACTTCCCCAGTCCTATTTATCAGGGTTTTATTTCTTTTGTTTTGTTTTGTTTTGTTTATAACATGGGTATCTCCATTTTGATTCCGACAACATTTGTAAGCAAGATACCTGAGATATATTTCACTAACTTCCGTTGATTTTTGTTCAAGTTTCTTCCTAGAGGTCTGTTAATTGTCCAGCATTCTGCTGATGGTATGTGGGAAGTTAGTGTTTTTTAGCTACAGCAAAGAGCATTAGGTAAAAACAAAAACAAAAACAATTGGGAAATTGACTGGATCATTACATTTGAATATACAAGATATATGGGAAGAGAACAAAAAGAAAATGCTGAAAATCTCATGATGGTCTAGGAGGCCCAGACAGGAGATTTGTTTTGGGCCAGGAGTTCAAAGTTGTAAAAGAGTTTTGGCTGCACCACTGCACTCCAGCCTGGGTGATAGAGGAAAATCCTGTTTCTTAAAAACAAGCAAACAAATCTAATGGAAAAACTAGAAAACTATATTAAGAGACTCTTACAAATACCTAAATCAGTCAAGAATGATTGAAAAATTATCTTGGCTGGGCTCAGTGGCTCAGCCTGTAATCCCAGCACTTTGGGAGGCTGCAGTGATTGGACTGCATAAGACTGCAGGCAACTTGGCAAAACCTCGTCTCTAAAATATCAAATCAAATCAAAGGTAAATCAAACCTGGGCATGGTAGCATACACCTGTATTTTTCAGTAATTTGAAGGTTGAGGTGAAAGCGTCACTGGAGCCCAGCAGGTCGACACTGGGGTGGCCATGAGTGTGCCACTGCACTCCAGCCTTGTGACAGAGTGTCCAAGTCAAAAAAAAAATTATCTTAAAAAATCTAAATTCATCCTCAATTGTTATATATTTTCAATGCATTGCAAGTGCCAACAGTGGATTTTAGTAAACAAAAGTAAGTTGAGTTTGTAAATCACATGGAAGATTAAAGGAGCATAAGAGTACGTAACTGAAGAAAAAATATGGGAAGTTAGATTTTGCTCTGTATGAAAGTTATTGTAATTAAAATTATACATAGTAATTAAATAATTATAGCAATTAACGTAGTACAATATTTGTGCAAGAAATATATAACTTTTGTACAGATATAGAACTGACAGACATAAAACAGACCTATAATTTTGTAGAGCTTTAGTATGTTAGTATACATAGGTGTATATATTCATAGCTAGAGCCTCCCTCCGTTTCCCCTGCCTCTCTCTTTCGCTGTCTTCCTGTGTCCTCCTCTCTCTTTCACCTCTTTCTAGGAAAATAAAAAACAAAAACCATTTGACAAATTGAGCTAAGAAGTACTTATCTATATAAAAGAATTAAATTAGATCTCTGTTCAAATATCACATACTGCCTTACCACCAGCTGCATTAAGGACATGCATTTTATATAGAATATTTAAAAATTATTGATAAAAACAGAGTTTTTTTAAAAAAATATCGACTAGGCATAAGAATGATCCCATAAACAAGTCACAAAAACATAACTATAAAGAAAAGATCGATGAACCTTATTCTGTAATATTAGGAACTTGTCTTCCTTTATTGACATCTTCAAAAAAGTGAAAGAGCATTTACAAACCAAGATATGATATTCTGAGTCAGAAACCCTATAAATAGTATAAGTAAAAACTCATGCAAATTATTCTAAAATATTTTAAGAATCCAAGAAAAATGAGCTAATGATATGATAAGGCCTCACAAAGAAAATAGATACAATGACTAAAAATGCAATTAATAATCAGATTAATGTATAGAAAGGTAAAAATTAGATGTTATTTTTACCTCTTCAATCAATAAATGTTAAAATACCTGCCAATATCCCGTGTTCCAGAACATGTGGAACACAGGAGTTTTTTATGTATTGTCTGTAGGATTGTGTATTGGTACTACCAATTTTTAAAAAAATCTGCTGTTTTACGAAGCTGCAAGTCACAAATCTCAAAATCTACTAATTCCATTTCAAGGTACATTCCCAGGAGAAAATCTTGCCCAGGAGAAGGCACAGCGCCTGCAGTAGACGCCGACGCCGCCACCTTCGAGGAGTCCGCCTGCGCACAGCCCCTCCACCTCCCTGACTCTTTTGGCCCTGGCTTCCCAACCAGGGTCTCGCTGGCATCTTGGCTCTTTGTGGAACCGTGGTTTCCCACCAGCCCTTTCGCCAGGAGCGCTGAGCCCAACTTTTCTTGTTCACAGGATTCGTACGTTCTCTGGTTCTTCTAGAACCGCTGCTTTCCCCAGACTCGCGTTTCAGGCTTGCAGCACAGCGATTTGCACCAAACAGGCGCCCTTTGAATGCTGTCGCTGGTGGGGCTTGGCCGGTGGCAGCGCTTGTCTGAGTTGGCACTTTCTGGATGGAAGCAGGCCCAAATCTTCCAAGCTCCGATGTCTCTCAGAGGGCAGTTTCCTAGTGGCAATACCTTAATTGTATTAAAAAGGAAGTTCGTCGTTGTCCACACCACTCGTTGCTCAGGGCCAGCGCTTGCTGTGTCCCAGCACCCGCAGTTTCCCAGCTTTCATAATTGAACAAGCTTTGTTTGGGACAAGAGACTGATTTCTGTAACTCTCTCCAGATAAGAGGCCAATGACCGTCGACTGGTTTTGGCCCTTTATAGAGTGCTGTAATGTCCCTGAACCACATTTTGCTACATATGGCCTAACTGCAATACATTTAAAGGTCGCTTTCCATTCCAAAGTGAGCATGGGAGCTATATAACATGAATGTTTGCTTACTACTCATGTGCGACCCCTTCATGTGTATACACAGCTCTTACTTTACCTGTGGAATTTGTATACATGCCCACCAGTTCAATATCAACGTCTGGCTCATTCTTCTCTCCCTCAAATTTCAAGACTTAAAAATAACATAGTAGCATACTAAATCCAGCAATATCTTTTTAAAAAATGTATATTTTTACATAAAAATATATATCTTAAAATACATTGTGATTTAAGTGGGATTTATTCTAGGTCCCTGATGTTGATTTATCATTTAAAAATAATTTTCACTTTACCCTTTTATAAATTCAACTTCTCTTCATAAATAAAACAAAAAAGATCTTAGCAAATTAGAAAAAGTGAATTTCCTTATTTATTTAAATTCTATCTATAAGACCTACAACTAATATTTTACCTAATGGTGAAATACTGAAAACCTTCCACCCTGGGAATTGGGACCAAAAAATTGGGCTGTTTCTTATTATGGGTAATATTCAACATTTTACTGAACGTGATATCCAGGGGATTAAGGGTGTAAGGAGATGTAAAAATGGTGAAGATGCTAACGGAATAAATAAATGCTCATCCTTTTATTGCAGAAGGCTTAATTTTGTGTATTTCTGGAATGTATAAACAAAATTTTAAAGAGAATAAATAAGTGATTTTAGATGGTCATTGGATAAATAGTTAATGTTTAATTTGATTTCTCCCAAATATAGACTCTGAGATTATAAATTGAATAAAATACATGCGACCTATGGAGACAACTCAGGCTTATATGTTATATGTACTATATACTGTATTCTTATAATAATCTAGATGAAATGTTATGAAGAAATGTGTAAGAAAGAGGAAATATATTTACTATTCATCTAGTGGCATTGATCATCATATATTTTCATTCTCATCATTTTCACACTGAGTACACTAAGGAAGTGGAGTAAGAGATGGGGTTGGTCATGCTATCTTAGGGATAGCAACGGTGGAAGAGGTGGAAGTGGGGGAATGGGGAGGCAGAATATACAGGCACATTTGGTATAACTTTCATTGACAACAATGTGTCCATAAGTGGACCCATAGGGTTCAAACCTGTGTTGTTCAAGGGCCAACTGTGGTTTATTTGGAAGTTACAAAGAATATCACTAAGAAGGAAGGGAAGGAATAAAGTAAGTGGAAGCAACCAATAGAGGGTGAATCAGACCATCTTCCATTGTAGTTCAGGATTCAGCTGACAAGCAAGTCTCAAGAAAGTTAAAAGTAAGTTAAAAGGCTGGTCTTGAACTCCTGGCCTCAAGTGATCCTCCCACCTTGTCCTCTCAGATTTCTGGAATTACAGGCCCGAGCCACTGTGTCCAGCTTGAATGCCTTGGATTTACAAGAGGAAATCCTCCCCAAATTGGAATCTATCTATAAAAATTGTGCATACTTTCTTACATGCTTCAACTTGAGTCACCTTCAAAGTACTCTCATTTTGATGCAATTCATCCATGGGAATGGTTTTTCTGCTGCTCTAAAATAGTTTTTGAACTGGTCACTTTTGATATCTTTTTTTTGCATCCGCCATTTTTTGTTTCATCCCTCCCATATCGGCAAAACATGTCCTTTCAGGATTATTCTTTTCCAGGGAAACAGACACAAAAGTCACTTGGGGTGAGATCTGGTGAATAGAAAAACTGGAGCCTTGGACATGTCATATTTGAAGAAACACTACGGAACACTCAGTTCAATGTGGTCAGGGTGTTTGTACAAATTACACATTATGAAATGGGCATAGATGTTCAAGGAATCTCAAAAAAAATTCACTGAAGCAGAACACAGCCTCTCACAACACTAGCTGGTACACTGATTTTGATGTGATCCTAAAGCACTTACCTCGTGGGGAAAGCCTCCAAAAGATAATTCCAGTTTTGGGGGTTTGCCCCTCATAGATGCTTGTTGTTTAGGGTTAAAGGCAAGGCAGATCTCACCCTTGCATGTATTTTAGTCATTGTAGCATGGAGCTAGGAAAAGACTTTCCTCTTGTGGTGGGCAGAAGACAGCCATAGCCCTCCTGGCATGTTGCCATGGAGCCTTCCTAGAAGGCCAGTGGCAGAGGATCTCTTGTGTTTGGTCTGGAACCACAGCAGGATCCATGGCTATTTCTGAATATAGAACGATTTCTTGCTGGTGCCTCTTATAACACTTGCTGTGCCTCATCCCCTTAGGGCTTTCTAGCTGTCACTGGGTTCAAACCTATTTATGCCTGCCCCACCCTTCCAACCACCTAGATATCATGCTACAGTCTTCCCCCTTTTGCTATCCTTCTCTCAGAGATAAGGCTTCCACATTTTCCCCGTAAACATTCCAAAACATGCCATTTCTCATTTTCTTTCTTCAGTATCTACTCGTTCTGCTATTGTCTTACTTTGGTTCCATTTTTCTTTAAATTTTCTCTTGTTTTTATCAACATGTGGTTTTCTTCAATTCCAAACACACTTCCAGTGATGGTAAAGGGGAAGCATCATGCTCACACTCTGATTTTCTCATCTTCAAATGAGCAACCACAAGAATCCTCGTGAAGTCTGTATTCAAAATGACCTCTGTGTGCTGACTTTTCTTTCTGGAGATATGACAAGGTCTTTACAATATTTCACAGAGATGTGTTACCTACCATTGTATCCAATTAATGTAATATGGAGTGATGTCCACTTCTACAAAGTTTCTTGCGCAAATTTTTGACTCCATTCTCATGAATGCTGTGCTTCAACTACCATCAGATTGATGATTATGATGACAGTCATCATGGATCACATTTCTTTCTGCCAGGAACGATCTAGAAATGAACTTCCATCATGGAATTGTGTCCGTAAAGCCAGCTGGTCCAACTTAAGCACCCATTGGCTTTCATAACATAGCAGGGTTGTTTTTTTTTAAGCATTCAAAAATTTGACAAGTCACTGAGGGTCACTCCTCTAGAAAGGCGCAGAAGAGCTCTGGAGCTCAGCCACTGGAGTCTTCACTTTGGCTTCTTGTTATGACTCAGACGTCTGCTGAAAATGAAGATTTTGACATTGAGTCACTAGGCTTCAGAAATCACCAGGAGGACAGTGAAAGTCTCCTAAGCACTGCCCTCTGTTCCACCACAAGGTACATCCCTCTGAGGCATCCCTCCGACCCCCTCTTCTCCAAGCATTCCACCTCCTGGGAACTTGCCTTTCAGTCTCTGCAGCAGAGCTCGAAGAAGGGTTATTTCCTCAGCTTCAGACAAATCCTTTTCTCCAAAGTACTTTCCCCTACATGTCCCCCTTGGCTCCCAAGCTTTGGTTCCAATGCGGATGTCATCTCGCATCAGGATTATAAGTCTTTGGACAATTTCCTCTGGGATGATTGCATGGACTCCATCTGATTGCATCTGGGGAGGGTCCTCTGATGCAATTAGCTCCGGAATTGCCCATCCCCACCCAGCAGACTCCTTATCCATTCCTGCTTACTCTTTCTGCACCAGGAGTATAAAAAACCCCAGTGGCGTCAGGGATCTTCATAAAGCCAGTTATTCCTTCCTGCAGAAGGTGGAGCAGCCAGGCGATGGCGATGTTGCGGCGCTCTCCGTGCGGTATGCAGGGCGCCAGGAATTCCTTAGCCTTGGAACCAGGACCCCAGAAGCTGCCAGCTCTGAACCCCGGGGATTGTGGGCCCTGGCCGCCCGGCTTTGACTCCTCGAGGCCAGACCGGGAGGCCCCAGTGGCAGAGCTCTCAACCCAAGATCCGACGACACGCAGGTGCCTACAGGAGGAGAGGCATAAACTGGAGCTGCTCATCTGGAGCCCGACTGATGCCAAGCCCCTCCCTCGCCCGGCTCCGCCCACTCCGGGAACACATGGCTGGAGCCTGGCAACTCTGATCGCGTAGGCGCTGCCCACCATTGACCTCCCTGGCATCCCGGCGGCCAACACCCGGCTCTGCCAGTCTCTTTGGCGGCGGATCCTTCGTGCAGTTGCCAGCTGGTCGCGCTGCCTTCGCGACAATCTCGCGGTGCCCGGGAGCCCACAGATTGATTTCGCTGGAGGGCTTCATTTATAAATTTTCTGTGACACTTTGCGGGACACTCACCCCTTGTGCCTTTGCTCAAATGCCCAGGGAGACCTAGTGCCCCCAGAGCCTGTGTAGGGACATATTTTTCGTGGTTTGACCCTCTCAATAAAACGGTTTCTGATGGGAAATTCTTTGTTGTCAGGTGTTTTTGGCTGGGTCTTAGGAGAAGGAACATGCTCAGGGATGTGTGTGTGTGTGTTTGTGCATGTGGCTGAGAGTCCAGGAGCAGTCAGACATGGGGTAGTACTGGGACCTAGGGCGCTTCTCTTGATTGCCCGCTCAGAGTAGGAGGGGGCGATTTTCGTAGATGAGCACCGCCATAAGAGAAGCATGGCCCATCTTCAAACCGCACACCCACCTTTCCCCCGCAAATGACAGGGACCCCTAAAGGAGATATCTGGCATTCAAGGACTCAGCAAGGTGTCTCTGAGAACCCAACTTAACCTAGGAGATGCTGGGACTTCCATCGGCCGGGGAGTCTTTTCTGGGAGTCCATAGCAGGCAGCTGCTCTCTTTTAGCTCCAGGTCTCTCTCGGTTGCTGCCTGACCTTCCCTTCTTTCCCGGGTCTTTCCCATTCTGCTCCAAACACACCAAACATTCCAGGCTTGTCTCGCCACCTGGGATTTCAGAGCTAAGTGTCTCACCTGCCTTTGTCCACTTTCTGCAGCCCCTCTCTCCAGAGCCTGCCACCCAGCTGACCTGCTCCAAAAGTGCGGGCTTGAGGGAGAAGACTTTGGAGGCCAGGAGATGGGAGGATGGCCACCTTCTCAGTGAGAGCATAAGGGAAGAGTTGCATGCCATTACTGGCTTTACCTGACTCCGTCTCATCCTTGCTGATGCCCAGAAACTTCCTCAGGCACTGCCTCTCTCTCTTTATATGAAAGGAATTGGAATAGGAGAACCTCCTTATCAGGCTGCTGAAAGGGAACACTTACTGCAGGAATGCATCCAGCCATATGTTCATCCCGGTAGAGGATCCTTTCTCATTCTGCACCTTCTGAATTCAAATACACCTCTGGCCCCAGATTCTCTGCATCCTTTTAGTCATGAGTCTCAGATTGCTACTAGTGCCTGTGTTCATTTTTTCCATATTTAGAAATAGGAAATACAGACAAGAAAACATACAGACGTAGCATTACCTGCCAAGCTTTTGACACATCTCCTAGCTACATAATGACATTAGTTCATTTCATTTAACAAAGTCAATCTCCTAAATTGAATTAGGATTATTTATATCCAAATTCTTTTAATTACACATTTTCCAGTTCTTAGTTTTGGCTACAAACATGCTGAATTAGTGGCAATGATACCTTGTGCTAGTGTGTGGACATGAGTGTATTTGAGGGGTTGTAGCTAATGAATTGTCAGTAGTTAAATATTGTTTTTCAAGAATAGGTGCATTGTATATTTTTTGACAGCTTTCTCTTTGTGTATCACTGTACCAAATACAGTACCTCTTGTACTCTACTTGTGGGAAGTATGTATTTTCCAGCAATGTAAATATTGTTGTAATCACTCCATCATATCATTTGGATTAAGTGACAAAACAAAAATGCATTATTGTAGTTTTGTGCTTTTTGTTTTCAAGAGTTTGAACATAGTTAAATCCAGTTTTTTCAAAAAAGGGACTATTTTGTGATATGAATGGTATTTGGCATTTAACCAACCTGTGAAGGTAATGTTACCTGTTTGAGATGAAGATGAAAATTCTCACCAATTCTGGCTTCAAGTCACCCTCAGTTCTTTGCCATGCAGGACTCTCCAGCAGACAGTGAAGGATATGGTGATGACCCTTTAGGCAAGCCAGACAAAAGAGTCAGAGAGGAGGCCCTGGAAGACAGAGTGGAGGTTTTTAAAACTAGATCTCCAAACTGGCAATGGATCACCTTGGGTGTCCTCAGTGACCATAGTGACATCTGCTTGATGCTGGAGTGCCTTCACAGCATTTCCCTGGCTTTAGAACACTTTGTTTCCAAATATTGGTTGTAGAGAGACCTCGCACCCTTTTAATCATACCGGCATGGGTGTAGAAAAGGTCTTTCCTCTCTGTGGTGGAGCAGGGACAGCCTCTAGCCTGTGGCATGTTGCAGTGTGGTGTGTCTAAAACCCAGTGGCCAAGGAGCTTCACTGCCTAGTATAAAACATAGTCAGCCTTAAAATTTGGGCTATTGTGTGAGTAGAAGCAGGGTGGGTCTGGCATCTCTTCAGAAAGAAATCTTTCTCTTCAATCATTTTTTGTGCAGAATCTAGTGAAGGGGCTGCTCTTGGGTGTTTAGTGTCAGGTTCCCCAGTGATGTCGCTGTTGTGTATCTTATGATGTTTAGAAAGAGAAAGGGGCTGTTCCATGTAGCAATGATGTCAGAATGATAATCCTAGTGTCCTTGTGGGACAGCAGATATGGAATGGGTGGCAGAGGTTTATCAGGGAAAAATATCTGAGTTAGAAACAACCAATAAAAAGGAATCTGTTAGAGATCACGGAAATGCGTGAATTACAGAAAATAACTTAAAAATTACCTGAGCCGGGCTCGGTGGCTCAGCCTGTAATCCCGCACCTTTGGGAGGCTGAGGTGAGTGGATTGCCTGAGCCCGCGGGTTCAGGACCTGCCTGGGCAGCGAGACCTCATTTCTACAATAAATAAAAAAATCAGCCGGGCGTGGTAGCGCATGCCTGTAATTCCGGCGGAAGGATCGCTTGAGCCCAGCAGGTCGAGGCTGTGGTGGTTGGGAGTGGCCACTGCACTGCAGTCTGGGTGACAGAGTGAGACTCCAACTAAAAAAAAAAAAAAAAATTACCTGCACACTTAATATTCTCCCATACAAAGAAGACATATGCACACAAAAAGTAAATAACACGTTGTAAAACTACTAGGTATGTGAATTCACTGTAAAAAGGAAACTGTTTCGATCTGGGGAAATCATATGAGAAATAGGAAAAGCAGAGCAAAAAGAAAGTACTAAGAAGAAACAGTACAAAATCATGCAAGATGGGATAGGGTCCTGTGAAAAACACTGGAAATGGTGTGATGACATCATCCCATTTACTCATTAGGTATGGAGAGCACAGCAATGTTGCACCCCAAAAGAAAATATGCAACTGTAAGAAAGAACTCGGCCCTTCTTACCTATCCCAACTTGCTAGATATACCTTTACTCGTGAGCATTGCTGATATTGAAACTTGAGGACCTGGACCTCTTAAAGACCCCATTTCTGAATGCTGTCACATTTGGGATTATGTTTCAATGTGAGTTTTCCAAGGAACAAGTTTTCATATCATGGTGTCCTATTGTAGAGATAGATTTTACTTTCTTAGGCCAATTAATGGTGATTTCAAAGTGAAACCTCTAAAAAGCTCTAAGGAAAAGGCCTCTATGGATGGATTCCTGGCTTGGTCTCCCTATGATCCTCTCTCAGCACAACAACCAGAGTAGAGTCTCTCCAAGGGTCCCTCCAGGTCAACATGAAAGCAATATGGAAGTGTGGAATCCCAAGCCTCCAGAACACAAGGGACAAAGTTGCTCCACTCAGTCTCACAGCAGGAACCACAGAGTTCCTGGGATTCTCCACTGCAGCAGGTTTTGGGTTTGCATACTCTTCTGACCTCTTGGGCACTCCTAACTGGATAATAGCAATCTTCATGTTGACCTTAGTTCTAGGAACAAATTCTATCAGAAGATGAAATTAGTGAGATTAACATAAAACCCTAACATCTTGAATGAAATTATCATGAGTCAAAATCAATTGGTGACAGAGTAGCTTGAGATATAAGATGAAAAAGCCACTTTTCTGATTTGTAGAGAGAAAGCTGTTTGGGAGAACTCTGGTTAATAGAAAGTTTATTTTTGTTCCCAATCTTATTGGTTATGCTGGCACATAAGTGGGAATCTTGTTCTACCTGCTGAGAGAAGCTTGAAAGAGAGGGGGATTACAGGCTGAGCCACCGAGCCCGGCTAGAGAAGACCTTTTTAAATATCAACATGTCTGCATATTTACAAGCCCATTTTATGCATCATTCTAGCTGTCCACCTTGATTTTTTGAACATCCCATATTTCTCATGATAATGGGTGCAAAGATTATTCTGATATGTTAGCATTCAGAATCTAGCAACAAATTTTAAAAAATACATCATGATCTAGTAGAGTTTCAGGACCTCATTTGGGTTTTAAACATTTGAAAATCAGTCAATACTATCCACTACATTAACTGAACAAAGAAGAAAAATCATATGATAATCTCTGTAGATGCGGGAAAAATTTTTTAAAAATAAAAACACTTCGTTGTTATTAATATAAATTCCTTAGTTAATCAGATCCTATTAACTTTCTTAGTGTGATGAAGTATATGTTAGGGTTTGGATGGACAGGGTGAGGGTGGAAAGTTGAAGGAGGTGAAGCGTGCAGCACTGCCGGGGCTGGCAAGCCCAAGGTGCATGCTGGGAACCCAGAGATCTGAGTAAGTTGCAAAGAATTGCAACACACAGAAGTGAGAGAAGAAAAGATGTCCAGGAGGCCAGCTCCAGCAGACCAGGGTTTCCTGAAGGAGAGATGGCGTAAGTGAAAGAGAGAAAACTTGGACACCTGACTCTGTTGCAAGAAAGATGCCAGATGCCATTTATTGTCAGTTAACAGTGAGCTTTTATATTATTCGTATAAGGGAATGGACAAAGAAAATTCCTACAAGATGTAACCAGCAACTTAATCAATAACCTTGACTGAGACAAAAAAATGGAACAAGTAGTTTATACATAGTCCACAATTTCTCAGCAAATGAATCATATGATAAGTTTTAAAAGAATGTTACACACTAAACATGTTAATTTCCTCAGTTTACAAAACTTAATCTAATTATGTCTAGGAATGTTTCATCCATCAAATTTACTTTAACTTAAACTGTAAAAAAGTTTATGTCATTTTTACAATGATTAACACAGTTTAAAGATTATTGAATAATATATACTTAAATCAGCCTTAAGTTACTCTACAATACTAATTCTGTATAGCAAGAACAACACAATAATATAAAAATGCTTATTTTCTTATGTTAAAGACTCAAACAAGTATGGTTAATGAGTTGTAACTATATCCTAACACACAAGCCACAGTACAAATTATAGTAACTGGGGCAAAATAGCATTAGGGAACTCTAATAAATTGTTAATTAAAAAAGCAACTCTAAGCCGGGCTCGGTGGCTCAACCTGTAATCCTGCGCCTTTGGGAGGCTGAGGTGAGTGAATTGCCTGAGCCCGGGGTTCGAGACCGCGGGGCAGCGAACCTCATCTCTACGATAAATCAAAAAATCAGCGGGCGTGGTAGCATATGCCTGAAATTCGCTACTCGAAGGCGGAGGCGGAAGGATACCCGGAGCCCAGCAGGCAGCTGCGTGCGGAAGTGGCCACTGCACTCCAGTCTGGGCGACAGAGTGAGACTCCAACTCAAAAACAACAACAAAAAAAAGCAACTCTACCAAGCAATTATCTATCCACACCTGATGTCTAAAGTTTTGCTCATGACTCTTTGGCGAGATTAAGGAGTTTTCTATGGGCATCAGAAAGAACGCTTCCTGTTTCCATTGTGAGTTTTTCAGCCATAACACTAGATAAAGCGACAGTGAGGTCTAGCACTAGGAGGTCAGGGCCATAGCCAGATAGGGGAATGATAGAAACAACCTTTTCTCATAAAACACTGTTTGGCTTCTATGTATGGGGCAATGAATGATGTGAATTGAAGTTTTGTTTTTTGCTTTCAGACTGTACAAAATTTTCCAGCTACATTCATAACAAAAATGGAAGAAGTAAGGGTTTCAGCTGCCCAGGTTGCTTTGTGGCCTGGGCTCTTCAGCCCCCTGCACTTTGTCAGCAGGCAGGCCTCCATGGCTGGCTCCCAACAAAGATGTGTTTAAGAAAAGTTCACGTCCCACAAACAGGGAGTGGGCCTACACTCTAGGTGAGTGTGGCATCAAAATCCCCCAGAGTCCTGGCTTAAATCCTTTTCTTGGAGATGTTGCACGTGACTGCCATGACTGCTGTGACTTCCTTATTGACCACCTGTGGATGTCTTGGAGATCCTGTGACACTGAGAGTCATTAATGTCCACTTACATTATCATAGCTCCTAGAGAAGGGCGTGACAAGGATTCTAATTCTCCTGCACCTTCCCAAATGACATTCCTTAGACCTAATGGAAGGTGTGCCTCCCCTTATCTCCTAGGCATTCCCAGTGGGTAGCTTTGGGGATCCCTGGCTTCCTTGTAGATAGTGCTCAACTTACTGGAAGATCAAATCCCCACCTGCTCTCCCTCTGAGTGGTGATAACGTTTGTAATTAAAAGTTTCATGATTTTTACAGTCCTTACCCAATGCCTGATGTCTTAGGCCTTGTAAATTCCCTTTACTCTAGGCAAGCTTGATTACCACTATGAGATACCTCTGATACCTGGAAGTCTTTTTCTGAAAAGACAAAGTCAGTAAAGTTAATTATACCTAAAATGTCCATTTCTCCAAAAGCATAGCTTCTACTTTCTCATCATTGTGTCAGGGTATAAGAACAAGATGAAAACCTGGGCTCGGTGGCTTCACCTGTAATTCCATGCTTTAGGAGGCTGAAGTGAGTGGATTGCCTGAGCCCACGGGTTTGAGACCTGCCTGGGCAGCTTGGTGAGACATCATCTCACAATAAATTAAAAAATTAGCCAGGTGCGGTAGCGCATGCCTGTAGTTCCAGTTACTTGGCAGGCTGAGGCAGAAGGATTGCCGGAGCCCAGCAGGTTGAGGCTGTGGTGGCCAGGAGTGGTCACTGCACTCCAATCTGCATGACAGAGTGAACTCCAACTAAAAAAAAAAAAAAGAACAAGTTAAAAAACAGCTTTCCATTCTCGGGCTGTCCTTTCATTCCCCACTCCAGTTCTTGGAAATATTCTTGTGATCCTGGGAAACAGGGTGAAGATCATTCTTCTGTATCTACTTCCTGCTGAGATGGAGCCACAGTGATGTCCCTTCCTATCTATTTTTAAGGGCATGAACAGGAAACGGCAGTACCTTAAACAAATGCTATTCAGATCTAACAAAGCATCAGGGGCCGGGTTCACTGGCTCAGCCTGTAATCCCAGCACTTTGGGAGGCCAGGCGAGTGGATTGTCTGAGTTCGCGGGTTCGAGACCCACCTGGGCAACTTGGTGAGACCCTGTCTCTACGCTACATCAAAAATTAGGCAGGCATGGTAGTGCCCACCTCTACTTCCGGCTACTTGGAAGGCTGAGGCAGAAAGATCGCCGGAGCCCAGCAGGTTGAGGCTGAGGTGGCCGGAAGCGTGCCACTGCCCTCCAGTCTGGGCAATGGAGTGGGACTCCGACTCAAAACAAAACAAAACATCAAGCGAGAGCATAGGCAAAAAGTATTAGCAAACGATAATGGAAAAGACTATTGCCCCAGAAACAATGCTGGAAAAATGAAAGTTGTCTCATAAATTATATGTATGTTCAGCCAATGTTTCTAATTCATTCACGTAAGTTGAAATATTCCTTTGTAAATCATCTATAGTTGTACTTTAACAAGGAAATACAGTCACTTTGACAAAGTCTGAAGAAAGAAAAATTGAAAACATTAGAGACAGGTAGTTAGGTTGTAGCTTAAATTGATAATTCAAAACAGGTAAACATTGGCAAGAGAAAACAGTTTCCTTTGTTTTTATAATTTGTTTGATATACTTTTACAATAATTGATATGTTGTAGAGGGTGAAGTCCAGCTATTTTGCCATTCATTCTATGGTGGATAGTAATCCTTGTACCTGGTTTGCAGGGAATTCAGGAAGAGGTGTGGGGCAGGGGGGTTCCTGGAGCTTCCTTCTTATTTCCCCCTAGAGAGACTGATTCAAGAACTTGAAGATTTTAAGTATTAAAAATTTTAAAAGCATGATGTTATAACACAAGATTACAGTAATAAAGTCACTTATTTAGCCAAAATGATAGTCCAAAGTTTTTTTGGGGGAAAAAAAACCTTGTTTTTTTTTCTTTGTAACAAAGACAGGGGGGGAAAAAAAAAATTTGCTCTTTTGTAACAAAGACAGTGGGGGAGGCTAGTTGAATTTTGTCTCTTTTTTCCCCCCCTCCATTGTTTAAAGAAGAAAATTCTTTTAGAAATTGTTATTTAAGAAACTCGTGTTCTGGTCTTTGAGTAGCATGTTGGCCTAGCATTAGTGTACTTGATATTATTGGTAAATTTATAGAACCTTTTTTGTAGCCTCGAGTGTTTATAGAATTCCTTTCACTTATTTTCACAAAATTTCACCTACCATGTTTGACCTACTCATACCATTTTTTGACATGCTTGAACCTTCTGTTTTTGTTCTATACTTTCCTTAAACAACCAACCATTCTATTATAGAACAAAAATGTATCATACAAGATTCTTTTCTATACAATTATTTCTCTTTCATTTATTCATTCTTACCAAAAACATACCTTATACCAACAAATTTCTTTACATTTTTCCTAACCTCAGAGCTGTAACCAAAGCAATAAGTTTTACACAGTGGAAGGGCTTGGATAGGATCCACCGTAGAACTATCAGGGGAATCCAAAGCTAAACAAAAGGCACCCCAAAAGCACAGTGGTGATGGCTCAGGGTAAAGAATAAAATACAAGTTCCAATTTTTGTCATAATGTCCCTTCCCAATAATGGAGCTGGACACTTTGGCATAACAAAGAAGGTGTGTTGAAATATTTTATCTCCCAGAACACATGGAAGTAACTGTAGTGAGGGACCTGGATATAATGCCTTGCACCCCCACAAATGAAAGGGCTGAAGGAAGGAGTGGACCAGGAAATTTAAGTAGAGCTGAGCATGTAGCCCCCATATTAATAATGAATGATATAACCCTGCCAGCTACTGATATTTCCACCCTCGGCTCAGTTGGTTTAATAGTTTGTTCTGAAGACATTGGTGCTACCAAGCTAGGGGTGAGTCAATTCCACTAGAGCAAGTCCAAGAGAGCCCCTTCTGAGATCATGCAAGGTGCCTGGTGTCCCTCATTTGCAGTAAGCCTCTAGGCCATGTGCTCTCCTCCAGCTAGGAGAACGAGGCAATCATGAGCCCAATGTTCATGCTGTCTGCATTTGGGACAGGGCTTTGTCAGTGGCAGGGCTTGACAGTGTTTGGCCATATGCCCATTTCGATGGCATCAGAAACAAACCTGGGAAGGGGCTGCGTACCCCTTCTGCGATTGACCATCTGGGGTGGAAGATTATCAGTGGTGGCTCTCTCTGCTAAAGCGGTAGATAAAAGCTGAAACACCTCCCGCTTATGTTTGCAGTCCTGCATTCTTTCCTCTTCTCGGTTGTTAAAGACTTTAAAGGCCGTGTCCAATAGTTCTAGTTGAGGGTTTTGTGAGCCCTTTTCTAATTTTTGGAGTTGCACCTAATATCCGGTGCTGACTGGGAGATGAAATACATAGCCAAAAGAACATGTTCCTCCAGAGAGTTTAAATCAATATTAGTAAATTGCTGCAATGTCTCAGAGAGGTAACTTAGAAACATTGCTGGATTTTTATCTGGTTTTTAAAAAAGACTTCTTTTATTTTGTCCTACTTAACCTGTTTAATAACAGCTTTTTTGTAATTAGTTAACAGGATTAACTTATATGATCCCTTTACTTTCATCTGGGAAGAAGGTTGATATAGTCCCAGTTTAGATATAACTTGAGAGAAATTTATCATAAGAAAATAACAAGAAGAATTTTAATATCCTTTTGTCCCAGTCATCCCCTTGAGAAGAGACGTATTAAGCCATGTGGAAACTTGAATGGTCTTTCCAAGTACATGTGGGGGTGGTGACTTGTTGCAGCAAGTAGGGCTGCCACCAGAGGTTATTAAACAGTGGGGGGAGGGGGAGAAATCTGGAGCCTAGGGTTAGGTGCCATGGCTTTGCACCAGCCCTTCCTCCAAAGACAAAGAGAAAGACTGGAGGCTGGGGTCAGGTGCCATGGCCTTTGGCACCAGCCCTTCCTCCAAAGACAAAAGAGAAAGACTAGAGGCTTGGGTTAGGTGCCATGGCTTGCACCAGCCCTTCCTCCAAAGACAAAAGAGAAAGACTGGAGGCTGGGGTCAGGTGCCATGGCATTTGGCACCTGCCTCTTCTCTGAAGGTAAAAGAGAAAGACTAAAGACCAGGGTTAGGTGCCAGGGCCGTAGATGCCAGCCCCTCCTCCACAGGTAAAGGTAGAGGGTGAGAAGGAAGGGAAACTGACAGAGTTGAGTAGCAAAAGCAGACTCTAAGAGAGACAGGAGAAGTTAAACCAGCCGGGTTAGACTTTGAGT
Organism: Cephalopachus bancanus; assembly: GCA_027257055.1. NCBI lineage: Eukaryota > Metazoa > Chordata > Mammalia > Primates > Tarsiidae > Cephalopachus > Cephalopachus bancanus. The sequence goes on from JAPVLO010003301.1 coordinate 20,160, forward strand.
TGATAGTTGGAAAGCAGGAATTGGAGTTGTAATACTGGTGAGCTTATGGGTAATGGGGTCTGGGGAACCAACAAAAATGTGACATGAAGAACGAGTATCTGGGTGGCGAGCTAACTCATAAAAGACTTGAAAATTTGGAATTTCAAAGTACTTGTCATTTTTCTTTAAGTACAAATCAAGCTGCAAATGGGTGTTAGGGGCTAGGGAGCCACCTTCTGGCCAGGTTTCACCATCCCCCAGTGTATATTGTGGCCAAGCAGTGTTGCAGTAAAATATTAAATGCTTTGGGTGAATATCCTAACTGAGTTTCAAAACTTTAAGGTGTTTTAAAAGGCACGCCAGTAGGGTATCTTTCTTCACAACCGATTGAGAGTTTCCCATGTTTCCTGTAAAAGAAAACAGGGGTACTATTAGAATGGGCTCTTGGTATCATCGATTTGTTTCTGGGCCTTATCCCATTCAGATACCCTGCCGGGCATCCCCAGCAGGTTCAAAGGAATCAGTGCAGAGGATGTGAGTCAGCAGGGAGAGAGCATTCTCCTGTCCCTGTGCCCATGGGAGCTTGCCAGATGCACGCTCCACCATGTTTTGGAAGGCCTGGTACCAGGACTTTGAACAACTAGGTCCCCGACCCTTGCTAGGAGTCTCCCAAGATCGAACCGGAAACCCGAGAGACCCATAAAGTCATCCAGATGGACGGCCTCTAAGAGTGCACATTCAAATATGTGTGTGTATATGAAAAAAAGGGGATGACTTATCAAAGACACAGAAAGGCGTACCATAGTTGTTGGAATTCCGAGGCCTTTCGTGGAGTTACTTTGCCAGCCAGAAAGTAAAAGAGTAAAGAAACCAAGCACTTTGTCTCCCACCCTGATGGGCGCTGGTGGTCCGAACTTCCTTTGAGGACCTTCTTGCCACCCTAGGGAGTAACTCTAGGCAGAGACCGTAAGTTGTCCTCCGAGATCCAGCCCAGTCCACGGGAAACTCAGAAATCTGGGCTAGAAGGATGTAAAGAGTTAACCTTAGTCCCTTAACCAGTTAGGTCACAGTGGTCTGATGTCTTTCCCTGGGGCCTTTCAGCACACTGAAGTGTAGCCTCTGCCAGAGACTTCAGATGCAACCAGGTTCCAACACAGTCCACAGAGGGTCACCAGTTAGGAAATAAGAAAGAAGAGAGAGACAGATCTCGGTGGGACCTCCAAAAATGTTAGGGTAGGGACGGACCGGGTGAGGGTGGAGAGGTGAGACGTGCAGCATTGCCCAGACTGGCAAGCCAGAGGTGCGCTCCGGAAACCCAGAGATCTGAGTAAATTGCAAAGAATTGCAACACACAGAGGTGAGAGAAGAAAAGATTTATTTGAGAAAAGTTCACCCCCCACAGACAAGGAGTGGGCCTACACTCTAGGTGAGTGTGGCGTCGTAGCCCTCCAGAGTCCTGGCTTAAATCCTTTTCTTGGAGATGTTACACGTGACTGCTGTGACTTCCTTGTCGACCACCTGTGGATGTCTTGGAGATCCTGTGACACAGAGAGCCATTAATGTCCACCAACATTATCATAGCCCCTAGAGAAGGGCATGACAAGGATTCTATTCTCCTGCACCTTCCCAAATGACATCCCTTAGACCTAATGGAGTGTTTACCTCCCCTTATCTCCTAGGCATTTTCAGTGGGTAGCTTCAAGGGATCCTTGGCTTCCCTGTAGAAAGTGCCTTATTTACTGGAAGATTGAATCCCCACCTGCTCTCCCTCTGAGGTGTTATAATTTTTGTAATTAAAAATTTCATGACTTTTACAGTCCTTGCCTAATGCATGATGTCTTAGGCCTTGTAAATTCCCTTTACTCTAGGCAAGCTTGATTGCCACTATGAGATACCTCTGATACTTGGAAGTTTGTGTCTGAAAAGACAAAGTCAGTAAATTTAGTTATACCTAAAGTGTGCATTTCTCCAAAAGCAGAGCTTCTACTTTCTCATCATTATGTCAGGGTTTAAGAACAAGATGAGCCGGGTTCTGTGGCTCAGCCTGTAATCCCCGCCTTTATGAGGTGAATGGATTGCCTGAGCCCGGGTTCGAGACCGCCTGGGCAGCGAGACCTCATCTATACAATAAATCAAAAAATCACCCGGGGTTAGTGCCCCCTGTAGTTCCAGCTACTCGAAGACTGAGGCGGAAGGATTGCCCCCAGAGTCGAGGCTGCGGGGGCCCGGGAGCCCTGCACTGCAGTTGGTTGACAGAGTGAGATCCAATCAAAAAAAAAAAAAAAAAAAAAAAAGATGAAAAATGGTTCTCATTCTCAGTCTGTCCTTTCAGTATCCCATCAGAGATCCACAACTAATGTTTTCCTAATAGTGAAATATTAAAAACCCTTCTCCACCCAGGTATTGAAACAGAAAAAAAATATTTACTAGTATTACTACTATTCATATCCAGAAGATTAAGGGGAGATGTAAAAGAGATAAAGATTATAAAGAAATAAAAGACCTTTTTGTTTGTTTTTTGCCAAGGAGTCAATTGTGTATACCTGAGATATACAAATGGATTTTCAATCAAATTTAAAAAGTATTTGGGAAGGTCATAAGATAAATAACCAATGTGTAATCTTGGGTTTCTCAGATACAAACCTGGAGATAATAATTGAAAAATTTTCCTTGGGTGGTTCAAACAATACCAGAAAGATAGTAGGGAAGTGATACAGGAAACAGAAACCACCTGTAAAGCGTGCTTATCAAGTCACTTTGCATTGTGGCTGACTGTGTTCAACTGTAAAACAATTTTTTTTTTTTTGAGTTGGAGTCTCACTCTGTTGCCCAGACTGGAGTGCAGTGGCCGCTCCCGGCCCCCGCAGCCTCAACCAGCTGGGCTCCGGGGATCCCTCCACCTCAGTCTTCGAAGTAGCCGGAACTACAAGCGCGCGCTACCATGCCCAGCTGATTTTTTTAATTTATTGTATAGATGAGGTCTTGCTGCCCAGGCGGGTCTCGAACCCGCGGGCTTAGGCAATCCACTCACCTCAGCCTCCCAAAGGCACGGGATTACAGGCTGAGCCACTGAGCCCAGCTAGACAATTTTTAATAAATTTTAAAGTATTCAAATCCTATCATAAAAAAATTAATCTTGTTAAGAAATTTTGTAAAGTGATGTAAAATATGTGATTGGGAGACAAGAAACTCTATGACATGTTAGCCTAATAACAAGAGAGACTCTTTAAAAGAAAATAATATTTATTAGGGAATAGGGCATTGTAAAAGAAATCTGTATGACATAATAAACTATGTGTGTATTCAGTAATGTAAGGGAAGACAATGTTTTTTGTTGTTGTTGTTTCTTTTTTAAGTTGGAGTCTCACGCTGTTGCCCAGACTTGTATGCAGCGGGACACTCAAAGGGCCCCCCAGCCTCAACCCGCAGGGTCAGGTGATCCTTCTGTCTCAGCCATCC
>JAPVLO010003302.1:0-23694 GCA_027257055.1 Cephalopachus bancanus
CAGGACATCCTAGCCTACTTAGCCTCTCCTGCTTAAGCCTGCCCAGGACATCTGTGGTAGCCCACAGTGGGGCAGAGTCATTCGGCAGCCCAGTGCACTGTAGAATGTCTGTGGTTGACCCTCATAACCACAAGGCTGCCTGGAAGCTACTGCTCCTCAAGCACGGTGAGGAGCATCTTCTGCTTCCTGCTGAAGCTCTATCACTTTCCACCCACGGTGAAGTCAAAAATCCAAGTTGAGCCTTCCAAAGTCAGGTCCTCTGTGCTGAATGTAGACTCTCCTCCGTGTGGCTGAGACAGTCGGATCCCATTATTTAGGACCCCGGACAGAGCCGTGGAGCTGGGGACCACAGCAGCCGGCAGTCTGTGGCTGGCTGTGTGCTACTGTGTCCACGGGGGTCTGACATGGAAGCAATTGAGGCACCCCATGATGGAGACTGCTGGGGACTCAAGTGTGCATAGCTGTGAGGGCCACCTGCCAGTGAACGCACTCGTGTTTGTGTTCCTCACTCTTCACTTAGAACTTCTGTGTTGTTGTGTTTTCCTCGCTTCCATTATGGCTTTGTTAGAATGTTAATATGAAAATCACAAATAAAGGGATTGTCACGGGGGAAAGGGGTTGGAGCATGACCATCCTCATACACCCAAGAGAGTCTCAGAAAGACAAAATCCTGACAGCTGCTTCCAGCACTCAGGGTCAAGACTCCACTCAGGGGAATTGGAATGTATTTTTTTTTACCTGCCCTCATCCATCAGACACTTGAACTTCTTCATGACACGAGAGTTCCCAACATCACGCAAAACAGAACTCTCAGAAAAACCTCTCCTCGGAAGTTTCTCTTAGATGCCAGGAAGCTCACGTCACTTGAAGGTCACATGTATTAAGACCAGGGACTCTCTAGGGCAAACGTTTCAGTTTTCCTCAGTGAATGATGTGAACCCAAGTTCCCTTATGCTGCAGTGCATGTTAGGGGTGCCATTTCTTCATCAGACCATCTGGGTGACCCCCATTCAACCATGTGCTTAGGGAGGGCTGTAGTATCTCCAGAAAAAGCGACTCGTTATTCAGTGAGAGAGTTTTTCTCAGGAATGGCTGTAGAATATTCTAAATAGCAACAATAATAAAACACAAAATTATACTTGAGTCACCCACCGCTTTCATGTGATCCAAGACTCAGCCGATGAAACAGAGACTCTGAGACGTGAGGCATGGCCTTGGTGTACTCAGACACCCATTGCATGTAAACCTGCCACATGAATCTTAGCTGCTTTTTGCTCCTTGAACAAAGAAATAGTGATCTCCCACCATTTAAATTAGGTTGAGCTCATCAACGAGCGTATGAAAAAATGCTCAACAGTTGTAATCATCATAAAATTGTGAAATAGAACCACAATAAGAGGCAATCTCACCCTAGTTAGAATGACCACTTGAACAAAAAAGATACAAAATTACAAACCTTAACAATGATGGGAAGAAAACTCTATGTATTGAGAAACGATAATTATTAATTATTAAAGGTCCGTTTATGAGTGACAACATGTGATACCCAGTTCTTTGTTTCTGTGATAGATCACTCAGTAGTATAGACTCCAAGTCCATCGAAGTTGTTGCAAAGTTCATAATTTTGTCCTTCTTTATGACTGCTCCGTGCATCGCCACCCTCTTCTCTGTCTCTGTCCTCTCCTGCCTTGGGTTCCGTCTGTAATCAGCCCTGCTGAGCCTGCTTAGGCTGACTTTCCTGTCCTCGCCCCTCCCTCGGCCTGCCCACCCTGCCCTTGAATCGGGGACACATCTCAGGATGAAACCTCGCCTCACCCCTCACGCCTCAGTTTCGCCTCCCTCCCCTTCTCTCCTGTAGGGCAGCGCCAGCTTCATGCCTCTGACCCTCCCCAAAATCTCTGGCCTCCCTGCTCTCTGGATCCCAGTAAATTCTGGCTTCACACGACAGAGTCAGCACCCTCACCTCCATCTCGTGGCACCTGACCTGAGTCCCCTCTCCTCCTCATAACCAACAGCCTCACCCTCAACCACGTGGCCTACAGGAACAGAGGTTCACATCAGCTCCTTCACCACCCCGGTGCAAATTCCCCCTCGCGTACCTGGATTTTTCCTCCCCTGTCTTGGACTCTTACCCTTTGGAAACACCAAGAGTAGAGGTGACTGGCCACGCCCTAAGCCCCCAATGACCGCATATCCATCCCTGACCCATATTGCGAACCATCTCTCTCTGTCGGGGACTCAATCAATTCTGAGGACGAACAGGAGGAATCTGGTTTCAGTAGCTTAGCCCAACTTTTTCTTTTTCTTTCTCCCGAGGACTAAAGCCAGAGTCATCTCCTTTCCCCAAATAAAACCTCCACCAACATCCTGGACTGGGTTCTTCACACCTCCTCCTGCTATCCCCTTCAGCCTCCACACACATGTCCTACGTGTTAAATGACATTTGTGCGAGGCGGTTGGTTCGGACTGGGCTCCGGCTCTGGGATCAAAGACAAAACAGGTAGACAGTGTGAGTCCAGCCGTGACCTTCAGGGAATTGCAGGAGGTTTTGCATCCAGTTATCCAATGATGCTTTAGCCAGTAAATTTTCCTGTAAACCCTACTTCTGGTTTATTCGAATACTGTCATATTACTTTGATTACCTGGATCTCTCTTAACCTGTTTTGGTTCTGAGACCTGCTCGATTCCCAGGTCATGTTTGTTTTGGTTTTCCTTTTTTGGATTTGAATTATTTTTTGTTTTTAATTGCTCAAATAAATGCTTTTGAATTCAATCAGAGAAAGCCTTTTCCACTTAACACAATTTCCTGTCTCATTTGATGGGTTAAGTAGCTTTTTCTCTGTGGGGTGTCTTTCCTTTCCTTTCCGAGGGCTTCCACTCCAAGCGTCGTCCTCCCCCTCCACTTAAGGAGTCCCCATTGAAAGAGGACTGGTCAGTGGAAGGTTTGGAAGTGGAGGAACAGGGGCCTGGGTCTTCAGTCCCGATTCCATATCCAAGTCCAAGTGAAAGGTCACTAGAGAGTGCAGAGTGAGACTAGGGTGTGTCAGGATGCACCAGCCCTCAGCAGCCTCTCACAGGGCAGGTGTATCTCTGCCTATCAGCTGGAGAGGGTCCTCCCTCCTGAACCCTATTAGGGTCCCCCTGGGCTGAGGTAAGGAACTTTTCAGACTGTGGTGATGCTGAGGGCTCAGCCAGCTAAAGCAAGGCTTCTCCAGGACTCCACAGGGGTGTCCAAAAGCAGCAGCAGGGACGGGGGAGGACTTGGCCTTGTCAGGTCTCCGGACAGTTTTTTTAACCAAGAGGAATTGAGAATACGCCCTGGTTCTGCTTTTCTTTCATGATAATGAGAGTTTGGGGGTTCCCTCCAGGCTCCAGGAAAAGGATCATGGAGTCTGATCCAACTGCAAAGGAACACATAATCGATACGATGACTTCCTTTCGAAAAACGTGCCCTTGAGAAAGTCACAGAGAAATTTACCTTTTCTAGAGGAAAGAGCACAGTCTTCCCAGATGTGGTGACCACGATCCAAGGGGCAGGCTCTGCAGGTGGTCGCCCCCTTGTCAGTGAAGGAGGAAACTCTGATGTGGTGGGTGGTGCCAAGGAAAGCCCAGAGCTCAATCCTACTGACTGATAAGGTAGAGCTAATTTAATTTGTTTGCTCCAAAAGAAACCAGGTTTAAAGTAACAAGGTGGAAACACAATTTCCAACCCATTCTCAAATTCTTTATTTATATGCTGATTTCTTTTTTTGAAACATTTGCAAACTAGAGAAAAAGAAACGCAGCTGGGTGGCGTGCATCTGGGTCGTGGCGCGGCCTCCGTAGGTCGTTCCTGCAGATGGGCTCCGTGGCCTGGCGTCGCTCCCCGCCGCCCTGTGCTCGCGCGCAGAGGCCTGCCGGGGTCGCCGCCGAGGCTCCCACCAGCCTGCAGGCAAGAGCGTGGCCATCCCCTCCAGCGTCTGGTTCCGGTCACTCAAGACACTTCCGCCGCCTGGGCTCCATGTCCGGCAACCGCTCCCGCGGAGGCCATTCCGCACCCCCGGCCTCCCCAAGGCTGACCAGGGTCACGGGTGGGCAAGACGATTTTCGGGGAACTCCCCTCCCCGTTCATGCCACGGTGCTGGAATCCACGGAGCCCACGGAACCGCCCAGGCCTCCAGCCGGATGACCGCTGGTGGCCTGGCTCGGGGGGCGACGAGGAAGTAGCCAGGTGGCCGTCCAGCAAAGCCAGCGCCGGGCACCACCCTCAGCGGCCCCCACCGGCCCCAGGCCCGGAGGTGCTAGGCCGTCAGAGCCCCCTCCTCGGCCCTCCCTTGCCCAGTCCTCACCCTCCCGCTTTCCCCTCCCATCCTGGTCCCTCCCAGCAAACTAGGTGTCTGTGGCTGTCAGACAAGCAGTTGGGTGTTTTCTATTAACACAGCACAGCGAGCTCTCCTGATGTGTAACTGCCTCCCTGCACCAAGTGGAAAATAATCTCCAGGCAGCCAGGAGGAAAAAAAAAAAGAAGAAAGAAAAACGAAATGAAGCTGTGTGTTCCCATATATATATACCGCCCTTTGAAAGTTGCACGTGATTTTTTCCCAATTCACTGATGACTCTCTTTTTCATCCCCAGGCGAAGTGTAAGGACTGTGGGGCCTTTGGACATAGGGCCAGAAGCCGAAGGTGCCCATGAAGTGCTGGGCGGGATCCCTAGCCCCTCAGACCTTGGGCTCGATGAAGGGGAAGGAGAACCTGGAACCTAAGAAGCCCCAGAACCCAGGACCCATTAACGAGGAGAAGAGAGCGAAGGAGCAGAGACAAAGGTAAGCACGGTGAGAGGCTGTGACCCCTCCTTGGGCACCATACCCTAAGGAAGGGGTGTCTCTGCCTCCCACCAAGGGCACACCTACACCCAAGTAAGGACAGGGAAATTGGAGAGAAATAGACGGGAGCCCCACACCCTCCAGGGTTCCTCACCCAGGAGCTTATTTTAATTCAAAAGATTCGTGGGGGAAAAAAAGATTCACAAAGGGTGGGTCCAGGGCAATTTGGGTCATTGTACATGGTAGACAAAGAAGCAGAGGAGTCCAAATGGAAATCCTTCTTGGAAAAGCTGAAGGGCTGCCTGAAATACAGGAAGGATTTGACAGGAGGGAAGGCAGAGAATTAGGAAGCCTTGAGACTTGAAACCTTGCATCACCATCTCTCAATAGAACCGGGTCTGGCCAGGTTTCTCTCAGCTTCAGACAGGAATTCGGGGTGTATCGACTTATCCCTGTTTGTTCTGCAGGCAAGAAGAGCAAGAGGGAAAACTTCCACCCCAGAAATGTCCCCGGAAACCCCCAGAGAGGCAGCTGCATGATTGGAAGGAACCGACGGAATCCTGCAGCTGTCTCCGAGTGAGTGTAGCCCTGGTTCCCTGCTCCTGTCTCTCCTGGAAACCAGGTGTGTTTCATCATAGGCCCCCTTCTGTGTGAAGCACCTGGGAAAGCGAACTGTCTCATTTTCTCAGTGACAGGTAGTTCCACATCCTTTCAAGCCCATTGGATGTCAGTTTGTGCACATCCCAGGGGCTCTTTGAACATTTTCTTTGTTTTTGTAAAATCATGTCTACACTTGTTTCCAATTGGCTATTGGAGGCTTGTGGAAATTGTTAAATCTGAAGCCTCCAAAAGGTAGAATCCCACAGGCAGGATCATGCGTATTGCAAGATAAATATTTCCAAATTGTCATCAAATCTCCTTAGCCATCAGGCTGCCAGCATGAGAGCATTAGCCAATTACATTCCATACAAGAGGGGATGGATGTGCTTTTCTCAACTTAGCAAGTCAGAGAATACTCAGTACAGTTATGTTTTCCTATAAACCAGGAATACATTGAGTTAATGTTTTCACGTGTGTGATAATGGCTGTCGCTGAGGTTCATTACCTGAGCTCATATAAATGCCTGCAGGTCCTAATTCCACTGTTTCATTTCATGTCATATGCTCCTCATCTTTCTATGTGCTTGATTTTCATTTTGACTTGAGGAGAGGCATTCCTCATGTGTGTGTTTTCTTTTCCTGCAGATTCCAAGCAGGCCAGCGCCCGTCCACACAACCAACAAGCGGCCAGGCCCAGACCCTGTTCTTACTAGTCGGCCACCAGTCAAGAGATCTGACGAGAGCTCCCTCTGCCGATCAGCATCTCCCCTCAAAAGACCCGGGCTTGGCTCCTGCTCTAGTGCTGGCCAAACCAAGGACAGGCTGTGGGTATCACTGACACCCCCCAGAGTGCACTCAAGCTCTGGGGCCGGGACCCTCTTCTCTCCATGACACCAACAGACAACATGCCTAGTGCTTGCTCCACTGAGGTTCCCCAGCCTGTCTCCAGGACCCTTGCGCTCGGCCAGGTCCTCCACTCCCAGGCACAGGCCTAGTGTCCCGATGTGATGCCACAGCACTTCCCACCTCCAGCCACCCACAGCCTGGGCCAAGATTCTAATGTCAGCTTCAGGACATCTGTCAAGAGATCTTCCCAGATCCCCTCCCACGATTGCCAGAATCCCCCAAAGAAACCAAGACTCGGCTCATTCCACACTTCACTGAAGAACATTCAGGGACCAGAGCTAGGGAGTCTTGCGACTGTCCAGCCTCTGCCAAGTACACCTGGACTTGGGCCAGCAGTGTCACTACAAGGAATCAGGAGAATGCCATCCCAGGTGCCCAGCACTGACCAGCAGCCTGCACACAGGAGACCACTCCCGCGTCCTCTCCAGGCCTGCACCGTGTCCCATCACCCGTCACCCAGCCCCGGTCCAGGCCAGCCCCTCAGAATGGTCTTCAGAAGATTGGACAACAGCTGGTGGAGCTCCCGGTTCGTGACAGTTCCCTCAACCCGCCCTTCTGAGAAGCCAGCTTCTCGTGTTCAGACCCCTCACGTCTTAAGAAAGTCTGAGGGACGTTGTCCCCGTGTTGCTGTGAGTGTCTTGTATGAAGACCTTCAGGTTTCCTCCTCCTCCGAGGACAGTGACTGGGAGTGAGACACCAGGTGGAGAGGGACTTGGTGGGGATTTGGTTGGACTGAGGTGCTCATAGAGAAGGGAATGGCTTTTTGTGGTGAATCAGAGCTTTTTCATCTGTGAAGCTTGTGCCAATGGTGGCACCCAGATAACGCTGGGAATAGACAAAGACCCTGCCTACATGAATTGTGTAACGTCCATTGGTATTTAGAACGAGTCTCTTTAAATCTGGAATACAAAGGGGTTGAGTATAATCTGTGTGCAAGGAACTGAGTCATATGTAGGAGCCATCTGTCAACTGTGATTGACATGGAAAACTGTTCACGTAATTTGTATTTGGTGTCCAAATTACTGAATTCAGGAAAAGCTGAATCATCCCTGGGATCTGCCTAAATGTGCATGCCCTTCCCTGGGAGAGGGTTTTTGACTCGATGGAAGTCTTTCAATGGAAGCCACTCTGGGCATGTTTCTTAGCCTTGTATATTGTGGTATATTATGGCACTGTAAATATATGCTCTTAAATTTGTTTCAGGGGTAATAAAATTCTCGTATCCTTTACATTCTGAATCTTATTTTGACTCCTTAGCAATGCAAAGCATTGACAATTATTTCAATTCATTAGTGTTTATTTAGAATAAGGAGGACCTTGGGAGGACCGTGGGATTTTCTAAACTCACAAGTGTAGGCATAACTCAGCCTCACTGCATGAAATTATACACATAATGATATAAGTTCTAGGATGATTGCGCTCATTCCAAGAAAGCTGGAGATCCCATGGGGAAACCGGGGCTGATCGCCATCTAGCGGCACAGTTTCGGATCTTTAGTGAAGTGAGAATCTTTTAGAGATCCAGGGCTCAAATCTATGCAATTATGAATACATTTCTTTTGGGTCTTCAGGATGCTTATGCTGGTCCCACAGACCCCACTTCTAGTGGCACCAGACTTGAGAGCAAGCCCAGCTCACAAGTTCCTCACACCCAGTCATCGCACCTCTACACTAGTACCCTGGCTTCCTGGAGAAGGCTGCCTATTGCTTCTCGAAAAGACCAATTATTTGCCAGTTGCTAGTGAACTCCGAGAATAAGAAGCAACTGAAAGCAACTTTCGGGAAACACATGCATCCGTCCCTTTATCACAGCAGACTTTGCTGTGCATCCCTCCATGCTCACACGTTCCTTTGGAGGCACCTGTGCAAGCAGCTGTGTTGAGAACCTGCGTGTGTGCTGTGAGCCAGTCCTCCTAGACCTGGGCAGGGAGGAATATCCATCCCATGGGATGAAGGAAGGGGTAGGAAAGGGGGGAGCCAGAGCAGGAATATGCCGGGAACACTGTCCAGTGGGTGAAACGATGGCTAGGCTAGAAATTCTGTGGTCAGGCATCTGATCTCCGGGCCCACCTGAAGGTTGCTGGGTCCAGGGTCTCAGTGCCCCAAATCCCAGTTTTCAGCTGCACACCCTGGATCTAGAGATGTGGGGTCGTGCAAGAAGAGCACTATGCTCATGTGCAGGGTTGAGCAGAACCTCCTAGGGGACTGGCCTGCGACGGAGTCTGGTTCTGCGAGGGGCAGAGGTGAGGGGCATCCTCTTGCACGAGAGGGTGTTGGGCAAACGCTGAGTGGAGGGACGGTTTGCTGCAGCCTCTGCTGTCAGAGCGTGTTACATCCGGAGCCCTGCCTACCCCCCCACACCTCCCCACTGCTTCTAGTCCTCAAACCCACCCTGACGATGGAGGCAAGGAGGCATTTACGAGGAGTCATTGCCTACCTCCAGGGAGCAGAGCCTTCTGTTCGGAAGAGAAGACACTGGGCCGCCCATGCAGGGCCTGTCGACTAGACTGCAATCTTCTAGTTTCAGCAATTTATTTTTACTTGGGGTCTCATTCTGTCATCCAGACTGAAGTGCATTGGCATTCCTGGCTCACAGCAGCCTCTGCCTTCTGGCCTCTGGCAATCCTTCCACCTCAGTCTCCTTAGTTGCTGGGACTACAAGTATATGCCACGATGCCTAGCTGATATTTATACATTATTTATTTATTTATTTTAGAGATGAGGCCTCGCCATGTTAACACAGGCTGGTCTCGAACTCCTGGGCTCGAGTGATCCTCCCACCTTGGCCTCCCAAAGTGCTGGGATTACAGGTGTGAGCCATAATGCTATGCCCGGCATCATTGAGGCAATCTTAGAACAACTATGAAACCACCTAGAACTGCTTTCTCCTCTGCAAAACGGATTCTTCCCACTGAATTCCGAAAGGATATGTTCCCTAGTGAGCAGGAAGGTTCTCTCTTAGGAGCAAGTCGACTTTAAATACAGAAGCTCCTGAATGTATGATGAGGTTAAGTCCTGATAAGCCCATGTAAGAAATGTAAGAAATATCAAAAGTCAAAACTGCATTATGGCATCTCCCCTACAGGACATCCTAGCCTACTTAGCCTCACCTGCTTAAGCCTGCCCAGGACATTTGTGGTGGCCCACGGTGAGGCAGATTCATACGGCAGCCCGGTGCACTGTAGAGTGTCTGTGGTTGACCCTCATAACCACGAGGCTGCCTGGAAACTTCCGCTCGACGCTGCTCGACGCCTAAATCCATAGAAACAATGGTATAAATCACCTACATAACTCCTAGTTATGTGTCAGAACTTATGAATTCCGAATGAACTTATTACGAACTTGTGCTTCTAAAAATCTTATGTCTAAACACTAAACTACATAATTCTATATATCAATTAATATATCATGAATTCAGTGAAAACCTATGACCAGAAAACTCAAGTCACTTGAAGGTCACACGTATTAAGATCATGGACTCTCTAGGGCGAGAGGGTCAGTTTTTCTCAGAGAACGATGCAAACACAAGTTCCCTTACTCACTGCAGTGCATTTGTCGGGGGCCATATCTTCATCAGGCCGTCTGGGTGACCCCCATTCAACCATGTGCTTAGGGAGGGCTGTCATTTCTCCTGAAAAGGGGACTCGCTCTTCAGTGAGAGGGTTTTTCTCAGGAATGCCTGTAAAACACTTTAAGTTGTAACAAAAATAAAACATGAACTTATACCTGAGTGTATTCCCACACTTTTCATGTGATCTAAGCTAAACCAATGAAACAGAGACTCAGAGAGGTTGGGCATAGCCTTGGTTTACTTAGACACCCACTGCATGTAAGCCTGCCATATAAATCTCAACTTGTTTTTGATCACTGAGTAGAGAAAAAGTGATCTTTCCTAATTTTTTTAAAAAAGAACGTTGCTGGAGTCCTGCTCCTGCCGGGTCTAGGGTATCCCGAAGGTGTGAATGGCATAGGCGAAAGAATGCACGTTGGACACCTGACTCTGTTGCAGGACAGATGCCATTTATTGTTAATTAACAAGAGCTTTTATACGATTCGTATAAGAGAAAGGACAGAGGAAATTCCTTCGCGCACATCATCCTTTAGAAGTTTTGCCATCTAGTGGTCTTAGAAGCAACAAACAGGCCCCAAACACTAACTACTTTCAGTTAATGAGTCTTAAGATAAGTTGAAAGGAGTTTTACTTAAACCAAACATAATGCATCACTCAATCTATAAGGCTTACCTTGATTTCTGTTATACATCACTTGTCTAATTAAAAAAGCCTAAAATCACCAAAACAAAACTATAGATTGTACCTAGTGATAGTAGGAATATGAAGCCTATTAACTCGACCAAAAAACAATGGCTAACATTTAAAGAATAACTATGAAAGTGACTTACTGTGAAAATACATACACTGATCTTTACTTTAATTTTAATCATACAAAAATGAACTAAAACACAACTAAAATCATTATGGCAAAATGAGCTAAAATAAAACTGAAACACAACTAAAATCACTATGGCTGTATAATTGCTAATGAGCTTTTAAGTTTATGTTAATGGTGGTTTAGGGGGTGGTTTGACTGTTTTCCTTCAAGCTTGGCAACCTCCTGGAAAATATCTTTGTCTTAAGATAGCCACTTAAGCAATTATTATTATCTTTAAGGCACCAACGTTATCATTATGTGAACTTAAACTTAAGAACCTAAAACAATCTTCAAAGTAATTATAAAACATTAAACTACAGCATTAAAACTTAATTAATGATTCAATGTAAAAACCTTGTTAAACATAGTCAAAGCCTAATAATTGTTGTCAACCCTCATATATACGTATATTGATTATATAAACTTGCATGATTTTACATTTACCAATTACGTTTAATACATGGATCAAACAATTATGATGTCTAGAATAGCACTACCAGCAACTCTTTTCAAAACAGTCCCAAATTATAGTCCTTGAAGTGCTTCAAGAAAGTTTCCAGGTGCACATTTCTCCACGTATCAGTTTTCTCTGGGGTTTCTATGATCTTCAAGGCTTTGGAATCACCTTTCCTGTCCAGGTGTTTTCATTGCGTTTCTCTCACCATGTAGTGTATATTCCTAAAGAAAACTCGAAAGAAGCTTTTAATGATGTTTTCCAGGCCCCCAAGGTTGCTTTCTGTATTCAGTTAATTTATCATGACAGTATCCAATTAATATATCATGAATTCAGTGAAAACCTATTCTATGTATGTTAACTCAAAATCTTAACTATTGAATTAAGTAAAAAACCTTAACGATTAATCTTTACCCTAAATCCATAGAAACAATGGTATAAATCACCTACATAACTCCTAGTTATGTGTCAGAACTTATCATGAGTTCCTAATGAACTTATTATGAACTTGTGCTTCTAAAAATCTTATGTCTAAACACTAAAACTACATAATTCTAAATCAAATAAGGAGTGAATATATTTATATCATTTTTTACTCAAGCAATATCTAGTAATTTATAACCAAGTGAAAGAAAGCATATTAAACATGCTTCAGAGTTTAACCACTGCATATGTTAGAAAGGGGCAAACGGCATGATGGGAAATGGAAAAAATGAACAATGATGCTCCTAGGTTAGCTGTGAGTACTTTGCATAAACACGCCATTTTCTTCTTCTACGACTGCACAGAATTCTTCAGCCGGATCAACAGTAAAGGTGGAAGACAGAAGGGCCTCAGCTTTCCGGGCTCACCCTGCGGCCTGGGGTCTTTGGCCCACCAGGACCCTGTCAATCAGGTGGGCCTCCAAGGCTGGCTCCCGACAGAAAGTGTTTATTTTGTTTTCTCATTGTGTGAAGACAGGGTCTAGCTGTTGCCCGAGCTATGTCAAAGCCCGGCTTTGGTCTCCCAAAACGCTGGGATAGCAGGTGTGAGCCACTGCACCCTGGCCTCTTTTGTTTTCTTTTTTTCTTTCTCTTTTCTTTTCTTTTTTTTTTTTTTTTGAGTAGGAGTCTCACTCTGTCGCCCAGCCTCCAGGGCAGTGGCACACTCACGGTCACTGAACCTGCAGGGCTTGGGTGAGTCTTCTGCCTCAATCTTCCGTATATCTGGAACTGCAGGCATGCATCATCATGCCTGGTTAACGTTATTTTCTCTGATTTGTTGTAGAGATGAGGCCTCGCCAAGTTGCCCAGGCTGCTCTCGAACCTGTGAGCTCAGACAATCCTCTCACCTTGGCCTCCAAAAGTGCTGGCATTATAGGCATGAGACACCGCGCCTGGCCTATCTTCCACAATTTAAGTTAGTTTGAGTTCATCAACAAGTATATGAAAAAATGCTCAACACCAGTAATCATCATGAAAATGTGAAACAGAAACACAGTAGGAGGCAATTTCACCCTAATCAGAATGACTATTTTAATAAAAAAAGATACAAAATTAGAAACCTTAACAATGATGGGAAGAAAACCCTTTTACTATATGGGAAGAATCTTAATTTAATATAAGCATTCTGAGAAAAAGTATGCAGGTTTCTCAACACATTGAACACAGAAATATTTATGATCCAGGAATCCTTCTGCTGGGCATCTCTTCAAAGGAAAGGAAGGCAGCATCTCAAAGAGATATCTCCACCCCTGTGCTTTTCGCAGCCTTATTCAAACAGCCAAGATACGGAATCAACGTAAGTGTCCATCAACAGAATGGAAGAAAATATTTGCAAAACATATCTGACAAAGGGTCAATATCCAGAATATATACAAACTACCACTTATAAAAGCAAGGAACACAAATTAAAAATGAAAAGAGTATGCAAACGGACATCTCTCCAAAGAAGATACACAATGGCCAAGAAATACATGGGGAGATGTTTCACATCATTATTTACGAGGAAAATGCAAGTCGCAACTAGAATTAGATACTGTTCCACATCCATTAAGGTGTCTAAGATTAAGTCCAAGCAGAAAAGAACCAGTGTTGTTAGGGAAAAGGCACTACTGTGCACAACGGTCGGGAATGAGAATGTGAAGCAATCCCCGTGGAAAGCAGTGCTGTCTTTATTTTTTAGAAAACTAGGTAATTCTCACATGATCACAAGCTCCATATCTAGATGTGTCCTCAAACGTTTCAGAGGCAGAAACTCAGACAGGTGTTTGTACAGTATGGTTCATAACAGCAATATTCAAATAGCAACCAACTCAACTGTTCATCAACGGATAATGGAGAAACAAAATGTAATGTGTTTGGGGGTGTCTATGGTGATGTAACATTAATAGACTAAAAGAGAATGAAAGTCTGATACATGCTGATATATGCATGAAAACGTTATGCTGCATGAATTAAGACAGATGACAAGGTTAGTATTATATGATTCCACTTCTATTAGGTAGTTAGAATAGGAAAATATACAGAAATGGAACCTATAATGGAAGTTGCCAGTGGCTGGAAAATGAGGAGTAATGGTTTAATGGGTTCAGAATTTCCATTTGAAAGGATGAAAGTTCTTAAACTGATAGGGGTGATCCTTGCACAACTTTGCTAATTCCACTAAATGGTACAACAATAAACAAAAAAACCTGTTAAAGTGGTAAATTTTGTTATACGCTTTTAAAAAGAATAAAATTAAAATTTGCTGTTAAAAATCTGTCTTTGTTAGCAGATTACATGCCAAACTCCCGTTCCTTAGGAAAAAATAGGGCTAATTACCAAAATGACTGGCAGCATAGGATTCAAGGTCAGCATGAAAATCAACTACTGAAGAGCCTTGAACAAAATGGCTTTGAACTGCATGGGTCTATTTATATTATATTTTGTTCTTTCATAAAACATTTTATTTGTATAAACTTAAGGGCCACAAGTGCAGTTCTGTCGTGTGGATATGCCATGTGGTGCGAAGTCTGGGCTTTCCGGGTCTCTAGAACTCCATACTGTACATCGCATCTGTAGTTTCTCGTTCCTCCACCCCCTCCTGCCATCCCGCCTCTGTGAGTCCCCAACATCTAGCACTGCACACGCTGAGTTTGTGGACACAGTATCTCCCACTCATGCATGACAATGGCCTGAATTCATTGAACACAAACTGTCCTGTGCCCAGGTCACCCCTGAGGCCGCTCCTTCCCGGCTCCTCCTCCTCAGCACACCCCAGTCAAATACCAGGAGGGCGAAGGCATTGATAATCATCCACTTCCAGCTAATGATCAATGGATAGTCCACGTGTTTTCCTTATGATTTACTTAATAAACTTTTCCTTTCTCCAGCTCACTTTATTGCAGGGATACAGTTTATAATATTTATAACTAAAAACTGTGTTTTAATCAACAGTATACAGTATTGATAAGGCTTCTGGTCAACAGTAGGCTATCCGCAGTTATGATTTTGGGAAAACAGTTACATCAGGGATTTTTTTAAAGGGCAATACTACCAGTTATTTTTCTTTTATTTAAGTTTTATGTATCTATTTTTATTTTTAAGATGTGGGGTACAATTCAGGGTTAGGTATACAATTGTTCGTTATGCAGGCTCCCTTGTTGATGAGGTGTTCCCTCCGGCAGATTCCCACTACTGCCAATCCCTTTCTTGTAGAATTATGATAATTGCTCAAGGTCCACTTATGAGTGAGAACATGTGATACCAGTTCTTTGTTGCTGTGATAGATCACTCAGTATTATAGACCTTAAGTCCATCCAAGTTGCTGTGAAGTTCATAATTTTGTCCTTCTTTATGGCTGCCTAATAGTTCATCGTGTATGTGTACCACATTTTAAAAATCCAGTCCTCTTTCCGTGAGCAGCATGGTTGGTTCCATGTTTTTGCTGTTGCGAACAAAGCTGCAATAAACATACATGTGCCGGTATCTTTTCCTAGATTGAGATCCTTCGGATATATTCCCAGTAGGGGGTGTTCAGATCTTTTAGGAATCGCCACACTGTTTTCCACAGAGGTTGTACTAGTTTACACTCCCACCAACAGTTTGAAGCATTCTCTTATCCCTGCATCCTCTCCAGCATCTGTTGTTTTTTGGAGTTCTTGAGGATGGCCATTCTGACTGCAGGTAGGTGGTATCTCAGAGTAGTTTTAATTTGCATTTCTTTGTATATCGGGAAATTCTACATCAAAGAGTGGTGGAATCCCTAACTGCCACATTGTTCAAGGGTCAAGGTGTATTTCTATACACTAGCAATGTATGCTAACAATTTATATATTTAAAATACCAAATAGTAAGTAGAGAACTTAAAGAAGTTAAAAACACATGGAAAATTACACTAAGCTCATGGATTCAAAGACACAACACTGTTGAGACTCAGGTTCTCACAGTTGACCTATATAAGGAAAGACTTTCTACCTTCCAAGGGCTTGGTCAACCACCACGTAGGGTCTGAGACATTGCCTCAACTCTCACAGTTACCCGTTTTGGGGGTGGCCCTGCACGAACCACATCATGTGCAAAGCTTGCTGTGAACATTGGGAAAAATTTCGGTCCTAGAGGATCCTACAATGAGGAGAAATTGGATGAAGCTGTGGGATGTTGGCTGATGACGCCAAAGCTTCCTCGTAGGTTACCGCCAGATCCCGTGAGCGTCGGCGAACTGAAGCAGGTGGCGAGCCTGGAGCCGGCACCCTCCTGATGAACGGCAGATGCTCGTTCCTGGTCCCCCACTTTCTCTCCCGGTGCTCCAATTGCATCCCAGCATTTCTTCCATGAAACTTGTAACCTCACACTCCCTGAATTGTTGGGCATTGGAAGGCTGCTTTGTTAGACAGAATGCAAGGAGCCCCCAAGACTTTTCGGGTGTTGTATACACCCAGGACTCCAAATTGCTCCTTGCCTATGATCACCCTAAATTTCTTCCATCCCCTCTACCCTCTTCTCGTCCCACTTGCCTCCTAAGGACACCTCACAGCTCTCTCTCCTCCACACCCTCGGAACCCAGTTGAGGGACTCCAGGCCTCCCTGTGCCTATCGCCCGCCCCAGCTTCGGCCCACCCCCACCCCCGCCCCTCCTCCGGCTTCAGGTCTCAGATCTCCCTTCACTGCCTGAGGGCCCCCATTCACTCCGGTCATGGCCCTGGCGGCTCTCCCAGGCGCTCCGCTCCCTGCCCCAATCTCGGGGCTCATCCCCCTCCTCGCTCCTGCCCTTTTGGCTTCCCCTGCCATCCATCCCACTCCCTGCTCTGTGCATCGTTGCCCTCTTCTCTGTCTCTGTCCTCTCCTGCCTTGGGTCCTGTCTGTAATCAGCCCTGCTGCGCCTGCTTCGCTGGCTCTCCTGCCCTCGCCCCTCCCTCCGCCTGCCCACCCTGCTCTGGAATCGGGGATCTCAGTCCCCCTCCCCCATCACCAAGTCTCAGGAAGCAGCCCTCCCCTCACCCCACCACACCTCCGTCTCCCCTCCCTCCCCCTCTCCCTGTAGGGCAGCTCCAGCTCCATGCCTCTGACCCTCCCCAACCTCTCTGGCCTCCCTGCCCCCCAATCTCTGCTCTCTGGATGCCCGTAAGTTCTGTCTTCACACATCACAGCCAACACCCTCCCCTCCGTCAAGGGGCACCCAACCCGAGTCCCCTCTCCTTCTCATGACCACACCTGCCTCAGCCTCCGCCACGTGGTCTCCAGCACTTGAGGTTCACATCCACTCCATCACCGTGACCCATGCATACTGTCCCCATTCGTCGTGGTTTTCCTTCTCTGACTTGGACTCCGGCCCTTTGGAATCACCAGGAGTTGAGGTGACTGGCCACACCCGAAGCATGCACAGACCACGAGTCCATCCCTGAACCACGTTGTGAACCATCTTTCCCCCACAGGAACTCAATTCTGAGGGTGAACAGGAGGAAACTGGCTTCAGTAGCTTGGCCCAACTTTTTCTTCCTCCCGAGGACTAAAGACAGAGTGTCTCCTTTCCCCAAATGAAACCTCAGCCAACATCCTGGACTGGGCTCCACACACCTGCTCCCACCCCCTTCAGCCTCCACACAAATATCCCATGTGTTAAATGACATTTACTTTCAAACTTGCTAAATAACTCAAAATTATTTTTACTGTGTTTTTGTGAACCATGTTCCAAACAATGTCATTTACTTATATTTGATTACTACTTAACTCTGAAAAGTAGAAAGACTGAAATTCAGAACATTTAAAGTGTATAGGGGAAATTGACCAATTGAATAGATGAACATTTAGATTATTAAGAATATTAATCATACTTGCTAAAAAATGAAGATTACTGAACACAGTACATTCCTTCAGCAAGCATGATGCTTTTAAGTGAAACCAGCCTGCCTTAACAGAGACAGACACTGATAACAAGGCCCACACATGTGCTTTTTGTGATGTAGTGTTGCACATGGTGTCAGTGCTGTGAGACAAACAGCACTACTGTGCGGCATAAAGAAAAACCTCACCCAATTTTGGTGTTAGCTGGTGATACGATTGCCTATGTAGAAAATGCCAGTGAAATGACTGAAACTCTCTTAGAAAAAACAAGTGGTTTAAACCAATTACATCTCATCAACTTCATGGGTCTAATATCAATCTACCTAAAATGTGCCATTTAGATATAATTCTAATTAATGAAATAGACAGCTTTACATCGTGAATGTAGGAAGGCTTTGTAGAGCTTCAGGAAAATGATATGAAATCTTCCAGGCTAAAATGACTTGCCATCTGAAGAAGTCACCATTTTCACATGCTTACAGTTGGAAAATCACACAAATATATATTCCCCTTTAATGAATGTGCACTGCAGTGGGTTCCAAATAATGACACAACAGATGACGAATCAGCAAGGGAGCAAATTGTGTTTGCAAAACTGAGTAATGACCTCAGTAGAAGGGATTCACCTTCAAGGTGCCAAGAAAGACTGTGATAACATGGAAACAGAGAGAAGATGGGAATGGGACAATAATTAACCTCCAGTCCTGTGATGCAGAATAACTGAAGAGACCTTCTCGCACAATAAATACTGAAAGGCTTGGCCCATCAGTAAGGAAGTAAGGCAGCACACAGTGATCCTGGTTAGAAATCAATTTATATTCCCCTGACTTTTGTGATTGCCATGAATATAAGCAGGATAAATAAAAAGACAAGTAACAACCAGAAAACATAACATCATTCATGAGAACACTTAGATGAAAACCATTATGCTTTCAGTGTGAGGGAAAACAGACTGAAACTTACAAAATATGAAATGTCAGAAAAATGCTAAAACCCTACCTGACAATAGGAAATGTTGCATCATATGAGAATTTGTGACCATTTTCAAAATGGAAGTGGATATTTACAATTATATCCAATATAAAGTGTCAGTATCTGGAATACGCAAACATAAATTCTAGTAATGCACAAACTAAGGGAAAACAATCAGAAATCATCTAAGAAAAGAATATCGTGAGGAAATGCAGCATAAGTAATATAAGGTTGGAATCATATTTTCTAAAATGATTCCAACATAATTAATGAAGGGCAAAGAAAATATGTACAATTCATGGAAATCAGACACTACCAAACAGGGACACAATACAGAGAAACTGAGACTCTTCTTCGGTTTCCTGGGTCTGTGACTGGCTTAAAGTTTCGTAGATCAACGTGGTGACTTGGACGAAATCGGGAAAGGCACACAGGTGATGCTTCAGCATTTCCACTCCTCTCTCTCTCTTCCCAAAATCATTCATTAGAACACAGATGAAAACTATTATGCTTTCAGTGTGAGGGAAAACATGCTTAAACGTACAAAACATGAAATGTCAGAAAAATGCCAAAACTCTACATGACAATAGGAAATGTCGCATAATATGAGAATTTATGGCCATTTAAAAATGGAAGTGGATATTTGCGATTATATCCAATATAAAGTATCGGTATCTGGAATGCATGAACATAAATTCTAGTAATGCACAAACTAAGGGAAAACAATCAGAAAGCATCTAAGAAAAGAATATCGTGAGGAAATGCTAGAAAAGTAACATAAGGTTGGGAATCATATTTTCTAAATAATTCCTACATAACTACTGAAAGGCAAATGAAAAAGGAATAGAAACCAAATATGTACATTTCACGGAAATCAGACATTACCAAACAGGGACACAATACAGAGAAACTGAGACTCTCCTCCAGTGTCCTGGGCGTGTGACTGGCTTAAAGCTTCAGAGAACAACGTGGTGACTTGGACGAAATCTGGAAAGTCACACATGTGATACTTCGGCATTTCCATGGCTCTCTCTCCCTTCCCATGAAAGAGAAACATGCCTTAAATTGTCTGTTTGCAGATGACACATGGCGAATAAATGGTTAAGAGCACAAATATCAGCCCACATGAGGCTGCAACAGTCAGCCAGGGCAGCCACACAAAGACATAGAAATGGCAGTGAAGCTGACAGATGCTTCATGTATCTGTCTTGAGACATCTGAGGAACAATCCTTAGAGTCACAAGTGGAGATAAAAAAGTAGCCAGTCCAAATCATGGCGACGTAAAGGAGAATTGCAGCTTCCGGGGGCTTCGGAGAGGGAAAAGTGTGGAGTTCGTGTTCGTTGGCCACAGAGCGAAGGTTGGGGAAGATGAGAAGTTCTGAGCTGGAGGAAGGGGACGGCTGCACCTCGGGGTGAAGGGCCTGCAGGCCGAAATCCACACGGAAATTTCATTAGGGCAGCACATTTGCATTATGCATATTTGACCACCAAAAAATGAGATATGCACAAATGTTTACTTTTCTGACAGAAAATGTGTATTCCTAAAATCACGCAGGTGTACATACATATTTTTAACACTGTTGCAAGGTAAATATGCAGTTAGAGTGCATTTCGTGAAGAGCTGTTTATTGCTGGGCAGGGTGGTCTCGACTGTAACCCTTGTGCTTTGTGAGCTCTAGGCTGCAGGGCCCATTGATGCCAGGAGTGAAGGACCACCCTGGGCAACAGGTCTCTCCCCACCCCCCAAAAAGCGAGAGAGTTGTTTACAGGAAATGCAAATGCATATATTGATTAGATTAGGTCAGGTGTCCACGCACCCGCCCCAGACAGTATCAAAGCCCCCTGCAGAGCACAGGTCCCTTTCTGCCCCTCCTCAAATGTCCTGAGAGCTGCACTGTGTCCAGCAGAGTTTGTTCAGCATCTGCACATCTGAGAACCTGCTGGCAGCCGGAAGGATGTCTGCATTCTTAGGTGGGTTTTGTTTACAAAGTTGTTCTTTGGATGCTCACTCAGAAAAGAAATCTATAACCTTGTGGTTTTAGTTGGCGGGTGAAGAATTTGTTCTTTATAACAACATTTCTTGGAGCAGAGACTGCAAAGTACTTCAGTCATAGTGTCAATTATGAAACAAAGCCTAAAATGCAAAGGAGATGTGCCCCAGCATCCTGACTTTGCGGTGAAGTAGATAAACAGTTTGGAGACATATAGACTGGTTTTGGACTTGTATGCTCTAAATATTTCACTTGTTCATCCTTAGTTCTAATCCATTCATTTTGCATTTATCAAAGACTATAGTACAGTGTTGAAGAGAAAGCAGTAAATAAAACAGAACAGACTAAGAACTCCCAGTCTAATCGGGAGGAAAACAACTTTTCTATGGGATATGTGTTCAAAAATTGCCTATTTTAGAATCAAAAGTGGCAATTCAAAACTTAATTTGAAAAGCACACTTTATTCCCGATTTTCAAATATACATGTCAAAGAGTTATAGATACAATTACCCATACCTTTGATTTCTTTCTAAGCCTGGGGAGATACTGTCTTTCTTTTCCTTAATAGGATGAGTTGTGATGGACCCACCAAAATCTCCAGAATCAGTCATTCTGGGTTTAAATCTAAATTCACTATGAGTAAGCCATGTGTCCCAAGGCACAGACCTATCCCTAGACTGGGTATTCATGGACAGATGAGGAACGACCTGGGAACAAACAGCCTCGCAAACAATGGGCTTGTCTAATTAACGGTGAGGTTTCCTCACGACCACATTGGGAAGAACTGCAAGACGAGTTATTGGTTCTGTGTGAATACGAGTTTTCTAACGTCATTTTCCGTTCTCAGGGAATCCAAGATCATCGCCTCCGGAGGATGGAGCTGGACCTGCAAAAGATGAGGATGGCAGGTAATGACCCACGACACCAGAACAGGCAGGTCATCAAAGCCCAGACCCCGAAGAGGCAGCAGAGGGGACCCGTGGGGCCGAGGGTTCTCCCACCCGCCGAGGAGGACCCCAGGGTGAGTGGAGGCATGGCTCCATTGGGAAACAGGGGGGTGACAGGAGACTCAGGGACTGGGCTTGGCCACGGAACGTCTTGCACCAAACCCAAGTTTCTTTACCTTCCAAGCAAGTCCTGTCTTGAGACCTCCCCAGGGGCAGCCAGGTCTTTTCGGAGCGACCCCCCTTCCCGTCAGCGTCGTGTGTAGCCGGGTTTCGTTCTGTGGGTGAACTTGAGTCTTTATCCTCACCCTGAGCACCTTGGGCCTTTCTTCCCGGCACACTTCCCTAACGTGAGCTTTGGGAAGGGACAGATTCTCTTGTCTATCCCAGCACCGAATGGGCCGCATGTCTATGTTCCCTCCCTACGAGCCATATTTCCGTCTGGATTAAAATCTGTCTCTATACTGCCCTTTGAAAGTGGCGTGTGATTTTTTTCCAGTTCACTGATGTCTCTTTTTCACCCCCAGGTGAAGTGTAAGGACTGTGGAGCCTTCGGACACATGGCCAGAAGCCGAAGGTGCCCCATGAAATCCTGGGCCGGATCCCTGGCCCCTCAGCCCTTGGGCTCCAGGAAGCGGAAGGAGAACCTTGAGCCTAGGAAGCCCCAGCACCTCCAGAACCCAGGACCCGTGAACAAGGACAAGAGACAGAAGGACCAGAGACTAAGGTAAGTGAGGTGAGAGGCTGTGACCCCTCCCTGGGCACCACCCCCTAAGGAAGGGGTGTCTCCGCCTCCCACCAAGTGCACAGCCACCCCCAGGTGAGGACAGGGAAACTGGAGAGAAATCACCAACAGCTCCACACCCTCCAGGGTTCCTCACCCAGCAGCTTATTTTAATTCAAAAGATGCATGGGGGGAAAAAAGCTTCACAGAAGAGTGAGGCCGGGGACAAATTTAGGTCTTTGTACATGATTGACAGAGAAGCAGAGGAGTCCTATTGGAAGTCCTTAGTGGAAAAGCTGAGGGGCTTCCTGCAATAGAGGAAGGATTTGACGGAGGGAAGGCAGAGAATTAGGAAGCTCTTAAGACTTGAAACCCTGCTTTACCAACTCTAAATAGAACTGGGTCTGGTCAGGTTTCTCTCAGCCTTAGACAGGAATTCAGGGTGTATCAACTTATCACTGTTTGTTCTGCAGGCAAGAAGAGAAGGAGGGAAAGGCTCCACCCCAGAAATGTCCTAGGAAACCCCAAGAGAGGTCCGCTGGATGATTGGAAGGAAGTGACAGAATCCTGTGGCTATCTGAGGGTGAGTGTAGCCCTGTTCCCTGCTCCTGGCTCTCCTGGGAAACCAGGTGTGTTTCGTTATAGGCCCCTTCTGTGTCGAGCACCTGGGAAAATGAAATGTCTTGTTTTCTCCGTGAGAGGTAGTTCCTCATCCTCTCAAGCCCATTGGATGTCAGTTTGTGCACATCTCAGGGGCTGTTTTAACATTTTCTTTGTTTTTGTATAATCACCTCTACACTTGTTTCCAATTGGCTATTGGAGGCTTGTGGAAATTGTTAAATCTGAAGCCTCCAAAAGGTACAATCCCACAGGCAGGATCATGCAAATTGACGAGATAAATATTTCCAAATTGTCGTCAAATCTCCTTAGCCATCAGCCTGCCAGAATGAGAGCATTAGCCAGTTGCACTCCATACAAGAGTGAACAGAAACGCTTTTCTCAACTTAGCAAGCCAGAGACAATACTCAGACATTTTTTGTTTTCCTTTGAGACAGGAATATACTGAGTCCATATTTTAACGTGTGCGATACTGGTTGTCACTAAGGTTGATAACCCAATCACATTGAAATGCCTGCTGGTCCTAATTCCACTGTTCTATTTCCTGTTATATGCTCCTTATCCTTTTAGGTGATGATTTTCATTTTGACTTGGTGGAGAGTAATTCCTCACATGTGTGTTTTCTTTTCCTGCAGATTCCAAGCAGGCCAGCGCCCGTCCACACAACCAACAAGCGGCCAGGCCCAGACCCTGTTCTTACTAGTCGGCCACCAGTCAAGAGGTCTGACGAGAGCTCCCTCTGCCGATCAGCATCTCCCCTCAAAAGATCTGGGCTCGGCTCCTGCTCTAGTGTTGGGCCAGACCAAGGACAGGCTGTGGGTATCACTGACACCCCCCAGTGTGCATTCAAGCTCTGGGGCCGGGACCCTCTTCTCTCCTGTTGCTGACAGACAACAGGCCGAGAGCTTGCCCCCCTGAAGTCCCCCAGCCTGTCTCCAGGACCCTTGCAC
>JAPVLO010003303.1:0-23374 GCA_027257055.1 Cephalopachus bancanus
AAAGGCCCGAAATTCTCCCATGCACCTTCTTGGACCACAGTGGAATAAAAAAAAACATTGACACCAACAAAGCCCCCCCAAAAAACACACAAAGACATGGACACAAACAGCATGATGCTAAACAACCCTGGGTCAATGAAAAAATCAAAACAGGGACAAAAGATACCTGGAAACAAAAAAATGAAGAAACATCTTACCAAAATCCTGGATCCCTTAAAAGCTGTAGTAAGAGGGGAATTTATATCCCTACAAACACACATGAAGAAAAGGAAGGAACACAAACTAACAACCTAACAAACCACCTAAGGAAGCCGGAAAAGCAAGACCACAAAAACCCTAATTTCAGCAGAAGAATCCAGATCCCCAAAAATAAAAGCCCAAATCCAGGACATAGAAGACAAAAAGATAATAAAAAAAAAATCAATGAAACAAAAAGCTGGTTCTTAAAAAGGATAAACAAGATCGATGGTCCCCTAGCTAGACTGACCAAAAAAAAAAGAAAAAAACCCAAATAAACACAATCAGAAACACAAAAGATGAAGTCACATTGACCCTGAAGAAATACAAAAGATCATTAGAGACTACTACATACACTTGTATGGAAACAAACTTGAAAACCTTAAGGAAATGGAGGACTTTCTGACATCACACAACCTCCTAGGTTGGAACCAAAGAAATTGAGACCCTAAATAGACCAATAACAATCAAGGAAATGATATGTAAAAAAAACTACCTAAAAAAAAAAGTCCTGGCCAGATGGCTTCCCAGCAGAATTCTACAAGACATCTAAGGAGGAGCTGATACCAATCCTACTGAAGGTGTTCCAGGTGATTGAAAAGAGGGAAACCCCCCCAAAAAATCATTTTACGAAGCCAACTCACATTGATACCCAAGCCAGGTAAAGATCCCACAAAGAAAGAGAACTACAGGCCATATCTTTGATGAACACAGATGCTAAAATTCTCAACAAGATCCTAGCAAACCGGATTCAAAAACACATCTCAAAAATCATCCATCATGACCAAGTAGCTTCATTCCTGGGATGCAAGGCTGGTTCAACATTCGTAAAACCATAAATGAAATTAAATACATCAACAGATGTAAAAACAAAAACCACATGATTATATCATTAGATGCAGAAAAAAGCTTTTGATAAAATCCAGCACCCCTTCTTGATAAAAACCCTTGAACAGCTAGGCATACGGGGAACGTACCTCAAATAGTAAAAGCCATCTATGAGAAACCCACAGCCAGCATACTTTTAAAATGGACAACAACGGGAAACCATTTCCCCTGAAAACGGAACAAGACAAGGATGCCCACTCTCACCCCTCCTGTTCAATATAGTATTGGAAGTCCTGGCTAGAGCAACCAGAGAAGAGAAGGCAATCAGGGGTATTCAAATAGGAAAAAGGAAGTCAAGCTATCTCTCTTTGCAGATGACATGATTGTGTACCTTGAAAACCCAAGAGGATCTGTCAAAAACCTCCTTACACTGGTAAAGGCCTTTGGCAAAGTCTCAGGATATAAAATAAATGTGCAAAAGACAATCACATTTCTTTACACCAATAATAAACAAACAGAAACCCAAAAAAAAAAGCACAATTCCATTCAAAATAGCCTCCAAAAAAGTGAAATATCTTGGCATCTTCCTAACCAAAAATGTGAAAGACCTTTACAATGAAAACTACAAAAGACCGCTCAAAGAAATCAAAGATGACACAAAAAAGTGGAAAAATATCATATTCTCATGGATGGAAGAATCAATATTTGAAGATGTCCATCTTACCTAAGGCAATCTACAGAATTAATGCAATACTGATCAAATTACCAGCAACATTCTTCTCAGACCTAAAAAAACAACACAGGAATTCATATGGAAACACAACCGACCAAGAATAGCCAGAAACAATCCTCAGGAAAAAAAAAAAAACAAAAAACAAAGCAGGTGGTATCACATTACCAGACTTCAAACTTTACTATAAAGCTACAATAATCAAAACAGCTTTGTATTGGTACAGGAATAGGCATATAGATCAATGGAACAGAATTGAGATTCCAGAAGCAAAACCTCAATTTCTCAACCAACTCATCTTTGACAAAGCCTCCACCACCTACCACGGGGGAGAGGAGAACCTATTCAGTAAATGGTGCGGGGAAAAACTGGCTGACCACATGCAGAAGATTGAAACAGGACCCCTATCTATCCCCATACACAAAAATTAACTCCAAATGGATCAGAGGCCTAAATGTAAAGCCTCAAACCATAAGAACTTTAGAAAATGAAGGACATACTCTCATGGAAATTGGAACTGGCATCCAGTTTCTGAAAAAAACCCAAAAAACCCACAGTCCATAAGAGATAAGATAGACAAGTGGGACCTCATTAAACTGACAAACTTCTGCAAACCCAAAAGAAACCATCAAGAGAGCGGGGCGACAGCCTACAGACTGGGAAAAGTATTTGCCACCTCCAGGTCTGACAAAGGCTTAACATCTTGGATCTACAGGAACTCAAACGTGCAGAAAAGAAAAAAACAAACAACCCCATTATAAAATGGGTAAAAGATATGAACAGACACTTCTCAAAGGAAGACATCCGAGCAGCCAACAGACACAAGAAAAAATGTTAAACCTCACTAATCATCAGGGAAATGTCCCCTTATTGGTGTTGTGTCCGCCTCCCTCCCATCCTGGCAGTATCCCATTACTGCCCACATACAAAATTTTTAAACTTTCTGGTAGTCTCGTGAAAATGGTAAAAAGAAACAAGTGAAATTCATTTTAATAATATTTTTACTTAACAAATATATTCAAAATATCACTTCAATATATCATCAATATTAAAAAATAATGAGGCAAATTTATGCACTTTTTGCACCAAGACTTCAACATTCGGCATGTGTTTTGCAATTAGAGCACAAAAGGAGACATGTACACGAGTTTGCTGCAAATTTTTTTAAAAAAGAGAAAGTGTTGTATGTGTGGTGTGTTATAAGAAAAGATAAATAAATGATGGTTTATTTATACGAAATAATACTGTTCAACAGTTCAAATAAATGAACCACAGTTATACATGCAAATGTAAAAAATCTCTTTTTTTTTTTTTTAGTTGGTGTCACTCTGTAGCCCAGGCTGGAGTAGCCCAGGCTGGATCATGGCTCACTGCAGCCTCAACACCCTGGGCTCAGACTATCTTCCCTACTTAGCCTCCCATGTGGGGGGGCTACCATGCACAGCTAACTTTAATTTTTTTTTTGGTAGAGAAAAAGGCTTGCTAGTTGCCCAGGTTGGTCTTGAATTCCCGTTCAAACAATCCTCCAGCCTTGGCTTCCCAAAGTGCGGGGATTATAAGTGTAAGTCAGTGCGCCTGGCCAAATGTGGATAAATCTAAAAAACATAATGGTTAGCAAAGGATAGAAAGTTTCAAATGCTTTGAGCTGTAAGTCATTATATATTACAAATTTATAACACATAAAGCCTAAAACATATATTGTTGTTTTGATACACAATAACTTCAGGAAGAGATTACCTTGGGAAGAGAGCTGTGGATTGGGGAAAGGACTTTTATTTGTAGTGTCTTATTTTTTAGGAGAAAGATCTGAAGAAAATCAGACCAAAATGTCAACATCTATTCAATCTCAGCGGTGAGTACACGGGTGAATTAAAAATGGTCACTCTTCCCTTCAATAGATGGGGGTCTTTTTCCCCTCCTCTTGACTATGAGTGGCTCTATGATTGTTTTGGCCAACAGAATGCAGTGATCATAACATTGTATCTGTTTCCTGGACAAGACCTGAAAAAACTGGCAGTTTCTACTTTTGTCTCATAGAATGCTCCCTTTGGGTAGTTTGACTCCCCTGAGATCACCATGCCGTGAGGAAGTTAAAACCCGGGCATATGGAGAGATGTGATGAGAGAAAGAACGAGATACCCAACCACTTCCAGCTGTTCCCAACCATCCTAACCCAGGCTCCAAGCAAGTTAATGAAGAAGCCATCTTAAACATTCCATACCCAACAGATGTAACCTAAGAAGGAGCCAAGAACCCAGATGCAAGAAAAAATTGAGGCCCCAGACACATGGACTCAGCTAAACTGTTCTAGCCTTCTGAAGTGGTTTGAGCCAACATCAACAAAGCAGATGCCCTGTCAAACAAGTTATGCAGGCCGAGTCCCATCTGAATTCCTGACGCACCATATCATAAGCACAGTTGCTATTTTAAGCAACTAACTTTGGAGGTGGCTTTTAGGTAGCAGTAGATAGCCAGAACAGCACATAAATAATTATACTATTTTCTGTACTTCATTTTAAAAAACAACAAAAATTTTCCCAAAAAATTTAAAGAAAAACTAGAGAAATAAGCACATCAGATTTCTAAAGAAGAATAACAAATGAATCAAAGGGCTAGAACTGACTGAGCCCAAAACACAGGTATCAACTATCTTGCCAAAATTCAATGAACTAATGTAGTCACTAAAATTAGGTTTCCTTTTTCTTTGCAGATCAGTTTCCCCATTTTTGCTCTTCTGTAGCCTCAGTTGTGTCGCTAAGACACAAAAGTATTGATTCTTGCTGAAGTTTTAGTAACTTAAGTAGAGAAGTCACCAGAATTCAAACCCAAACATTAATTTCTTTCAACCTTTCTTTCAAAACTACTATCGCTACTCAGTCCAGATATTTAGAAATTGTCTTAGATCCTTTACTTTCCTTTACTCTTCAAAATACTATAAATTATAATTATTCAGATATTCTATATTTGCAAACTTTCCTACTCTCTAAAATGTATTTGTAACCCCAAATCCATATCATGGCATGTTCATGGCCATAGCAGACAAGTACAGAGCGGCAAAAAATTTGAGTCGCCTGACATGCATGTTTCCAGCTGAGGTTGAAAAAGGCAATTCTCTCTGCCTTTTGTTTCAAATCTCATACAGTAAACAAGTGTCCTTTTTACAGTCTAGTTAGCCCATTTTTTTTGCTTTTCTGTGCTTCTTGTTGGTGATTTCACTGTTTAAAATAGCCCCCAAGCATAGTGCTGAAGGGCTGTCTAGTGTTTCCAGTAGTCAAAAAGACTGAGCTATGCCTAATGCAGAAAATGCATGATTTAAATAAAATTTGTGGCTGGGCATGGTGGCTCAAGCCTGTAATCCCAGCACTTTTAGAGGCAGAGGCAAGAGGATTGTCTGAGCTCAGGAATTCAAGACAAGCCTGGGCAGCTTGGCAAAACCTCATCTCGATGATAAATTTAAAAATTAGCTGGCCATGGTGGCACATACCGTGGTTCCAGCTGCTTGAAAGGCTGAGGCAGAAGGATCACTTGAACCCAGCAGGTTGAGGCTGTGGTGGTTGTGAGTGTGCCACTGCACTCCAGCTTTGGCAACTCTGAGTCAAAAAATTAAAATAAAATAAAATAAAATGTGTTCAGGGATGAGATAGAATGCCATTACCCATGAATCCAATACACACACACAAAAACACACACATAAAATAAGGTGTCTTTAAGCAGAAATACACACAAAACAAACATAAACCAAGGGATGTGTTGATCAGTTAACAAAATGTAGTGACCAGAAGCTTGCGGGTATTTAAACATGTTTTTCCCCTAGGAGTAATGGTTTGGTCTCCATCACTCAGTGTGCACAGTGACTTTATAAATAAAAACTACCAGCTTTCTGGGGCAAGATGGCAACAGGGCAGCACTGCCTGTGAAACTCTCCACCGAGGAGAACGCAAAGAGACGCTGATTCTCACCCAGAAGGCTGCAGATCCCATCACTGCAGCCTGCTCTTCACATGGAGCTTGAAGGTAGACTTTGCTAAGGCATCGCCAAGGTCTGGGCAGCTACTGTGGTGGCTGCTGCCGTTTCGGCCAGCAGTCATTCCACATCGCATTGCCAGTCCCTGGGTGAGCCATGGCCTCCTCCGAGGCAGCAGAGCCACTCAGAGCCCCACAGCCTCCTCTGAGGCAGCGGAGCCACCACCCCCCCCCGCCAGAGGCAGCGGGGTCGCCGCTGTCCCCCCAGGCAGCAGAGGCGCTGCCGCCCCCACCTCTGAGGCAGCGGAGGCGCCGCTACCCCCCTCTTTTGAGGGTGGAGGGGCTGCTGCCCCCCCAGGCAGCGGAGGCGCCGCCGCCCCCCCAGAGGGAGCAGAGGCGCCACCCCCCCCCCCCCAGGCAGCGGAGCCGTCGCCGCCTCCTCCTCTGGGCAGCCGAGCCCTGCGTCCTCCGAGGCAGCTGAGCAGCCACTTCCTCCGAGGCAGCCACTGCACAGAAGCGGCCATTACACATTGCACTGCCCTGCCAGTGGCCCAGCCACCACCACCCCCACTGTTGCTGCTGCTGCCGCCACTGCCAACAAGGCAGGCATTCCACATCGCACTGTCAGTGCGAGGAGCGGGGGAGCAGCTGAGATAAAGACCATCTGGAGTGAGGGATAACACCACCTGCTGGGGATTCAAGCCCACCACCAGCAAGCGCTGGTCCGTGGCTTGGGTCCCTTGGTCCCACGCAGGGCCAGATACTGAGGCCCTCTGCACTGCTGCTGTTCCACCGCATGTGTGGGAGTCTCAGGTCTCAGCTAGCTCCCTGGCTACATCGTCTCTCATCGTCACCAAACTGCTGGTCACTCAGGGAGGCTCTGGATGCCCACCCCCAGAGACACCGGTCCCATTCCTGGTTGAAGTACCCTGTGGGGGGCCCCGAGCCACTCTCACCACTCACTGCCTGCCCGTTGGAGCTTTGGAGCTCTGGAGTCCCGGCCTACCCTGGCTGAGGCACTCAACCCATGACCCCAAGGTTGGGGACCCCGACAAGTGGAGAGAAAGGGGTCTACGAAAGAGAATCTGCCTCTGCCTCTCTCCAGGCAGAGATTTCCACTGCCCTGCCCACCTATCAACAAACTCCACCTTGGTTCCTAAGGAACCAAAACTACATACTGCTGAATGGACAGATTGTAAGGCAGAGGGAAATAGGTTCCAGTGTGCTCATACACCTGTTTGTGGATGCTAGAATCAGCATATACACTCTGAACCACAGCTTCCCTCTCAATTAAACCTCAAAACTGCAAAAAGTACAGATTGCAGCCTACATTCCAACCTCAAAAGTGAACAACGCCAGAAGACCCTCATAAGGAAAACAGGATATTGCAGAAAAAAAATAAAAGCAACCCCACCTTCCCCCAAAAAAAGAATTAAAGAAGGGGAGGGAAGGGGAGAGAGGGAGAAATCTATAAAAATGAAGAAAAACCAAAAGAAGAGTATGGGTCTCTCCCGACCCCTGGGAGGACAGACACTGAGAAAACTGACTTCGGAATGCAAACAATGAAGACCCCCCCAGAATGAAGGGTCTCAAAATACAAACATTGATATCAAGACAAAAATGGAGAGATTAAAAAGAATTGAGGAGACACAAGAAGAAACTAGGAAGGAGCTGATATCTGAGATAACAGTAATAAAGAATACTATGAATGAAATAAATAACAAACTGATAAGCATGGAAAGCAGAATTACCCAAGCAGAAGAAAGAATCTCAGAGCTTGAGGACCAAAATATAGAACTAACCCAAACTCTTAAAAACACAAAAAACAAGCTCAAAAAGACAGAACAAAATCTTCAAGAGATGAGCTATTACTTCAAGAGACCAAACCTAAGAGTAATTGGGATACCTGAGGCAGAAAGAGAGACGGCGACCACATTAGAACAAACTTTTCCCTGAGATCATTCAAGAAAACTTCCCTTATCTAATCAGTGATGCAAAAAATTTAAACACAAGAGATTCAGAGAACCCCTGCAAGACAACAAATGAGAACACAACTCCTAGACACATAATAATAGCCTAAACAAAGTAGGTATAAAAAAAAAAATCCTAAAGGCAGCAAGAGAAAAAGGCCAGATCACCTACCATGGTAGACCAATCAGAATAGTAGCAGATTTATCTACAGAAACCCTACGGGCTAGGAGAGCTTGGAGCCCCATCTTCAAAGTCCTAAAAGATAAACAATTTCAACCAAGAATAACTTACCCGGCCAAGCTGAGCTTCATCAGCAAGAGAGAATTAAAATCTTTCCCAGATACCAATCCCTAAGAACTTATGCTGCCACCAAACCACCTCTACATGAAACACTTAAGAAAGTACTAAACACAGAAGAAAAGGAAAAAAGAACAACATTCTTCAAAAGAGTACAGGGAAAAGAATAAAAATACATGAAACAACCCCAAAACCAAAAGAGAGACAAAAAAGAACCCAAATGGAAGAACAACAACTCCATAAGAACTCTATTATAGGGATGAACTCTCACATTTCAATAATTAACTTGAATGTGAATGGACTAAACGCACCACTGAAAAGACATAGAATGGCAAATGAATAAAATATCACCAGGCAACAATATACTGCCTTCAAGAGACTCATCTCACAGAAAGGACATACACAGACTCAAAGTAAAAGGATGGGAAACAAACTTTCAGGCAAATGGAACCAAAAGAAAGGAGGGGTCGCGATCCTAATTTCAAACAAAATACCATTTAACTATCAAAGATTTAAAAAGTTACAGAGGGCCACTACATAATGGTAAAAGTTTCACTCCATCGACAGGAAATATCTATCCTAAACATATATGCACCCACATAGGTGCGCCAACTTTCATAAAGCAACTTCTAGGAAAACTAAAGAAAGATATTGACTCTAACACCATCATAACTGGGACCTTAATACCCCACTCACAACCCTAGACAGATCATCAGGACAAAAAATCAGCAAAGGGGATCCGGAACCTCAATATGACTCTGGACCAAATGGACTTAATTTATACCTACAGAACACTCCATCCAAAGACCACAGAATACACATTCTACTCATCACCGCATGGAACGTATTCTAAGATCAACCACATAATTGGCCATAAACCAAGCATAAGCAAATTTAAAAGGACCGAAATTCTACCATGCACCTTCTTGGACCACAGTGGAATAAAAATAAACATTGACACCAACAAAGTCCCCCCCAAAAAACACAAAGACATGGACACTAAACAGCATGATGCTAAACAACTCCTGGGGCAATGAAGAAATCAAAACAGGGATCAAAAGATACCTGGAAACAAATGAAAATGAAGAAACATCTTACCAAAATCTCTGGGATGCCTTAAAAGCTGTAGTAAGAGGGGGAAATTTTTATCCCCACAAACACACAGAAAAAATGGAAGGAACACAAACTAACAACCTAACAAACCACCTAAGGAAGCCGGGAAAAACAAGACCACAAAAACCCTAATTTTAGCAGAAGAATCCAGATCACCAAAATAAAAGCCCAAATCCAGGACATAGAAACAAAAAGATAATACAAAAAAATCAATGAAACAAAAAGCTGGTTCTTCAAAAGGATAAACAAGATCGATGGTCCCCCAGCTAGACTGACCAAGAAAAAATGAGAAAAAAACCCCAAAAAAACACAATCAGAAACACAAAAGATGAAGTCACATCTGACCCTGAAGAAATACAAAAGATCATTAGAGACTACTACATACACTTGTATGGAAACAAACTTGAAAACCTTAAGGAAATGGAGGACTTTCTGACATCACACAACCTACCTAGGTTGGAACCAGAAGAAATTGAGACCCTAAATAGACCCAAAAACAATCAAGGAAATCGACTAGTAGTAAGAAAACTACCTACAAAAAAAAATCCTGGTCCAGATGGCTTCCCAGCAGAATTCTACAAGACATCTAAGGAGGAGCTGATACCAATCCTACTGAAGGTGTTCCAGGTGATTGAGAAAGATGGAACCCTCCCCAAATCATTTTACGAAGCCAACATCACATTGATACCCAAGCCAGGTAAAGATCCCACAAAGAAAGAGAACTACAGGCCATATCTTTGATGAACACAGATGCTAAAATTCTCAACAAGATCCTAGCAAACCGGGTTCAAAAACACATCTCAAAAATCATCCATCATGACCAAGTAGGCTTCATTCCGGGGATGCAAGGCTGGTTCAACATTCGTAAAACCATAAATGTAATTAAATACATCAACAGATGTCAAAACAAAAACCACATGATTATATCATTAGATGCAGAAAAAGCTTTTGATAAAATCCAGCACCCCTTCTTGATAAAAACCCTTGAACAGCTAGGCATACGGGGAACGTACCTCAAAATAGTAAAAGCCATCTATGAGAAACCCACAGCCAGCATACTCTTAAATGGACAACAACTGGAACCATTTCCCCTGAAAACTGGAACAAGACAAGGATGCCCACTCTCACCCCTCCTGTTCAATATAGTATTGGAAGTCCTGGCTAGAGCAACCAGAGAAGAGAAGGCAATCAGGGGTATTCAAATAGGAAAAGAGGAAGTCAAGCTATCTCTCTTTGCAGATGACATGATTGTGTACCTTGAAAACCCAAGAGGATCTGTCAAAAACCTCCTTACACTGGTAAAGGCCTTTGGCAAAGTCTCAGGATATAAAATAAATGTGCAAAAGACAATCACATTTCTTTACACCAATAATAAACAAACAGAAACCCAAATAAAAAGCACAATTCCATTCAAAATAGCCTCCAAAAAAGTGAAATATCTTGGCATCTTCCTAACCAGAAATGTGAAAGACCTTTACAATGAAAACTACAAAAGACCGCTCAAAGAAATCAAAGATGACACAAACAAGTGGAAAAATATCATATTCTCATGGATGGAAGAATCAATATTGTGAAGATGTCCATCTTACCTAAGGCAATCTACAGAATTAATGCAATACTGATCAAATTACCAGCAACATTCTTCTCAGACCTAGAAAAAACAACACAGGAATTCATATGGAAACACAACCGACCAAGAATAGCCAGAACAATCCTCAGGAAAAAAAAAAAAACAAAAAAACAAAGCAGGTGGTATCACATTACCAGACTTCAAACTTTACTATAAAGCTACAATAATCAAAACAGCTTTGTATTGGTACAGGAATAGGCATATAGATCAATGGAACAGAATTGAGATTCCAGAAGCAAAACCTCAATTTCTCAACCAACTCATCTTTGACAAAGCCTCCACCACCTACCACTGGGGAGAGGAGAACCTATTCAGTAAATGGTGCTGGGAAAACTGGCTGACCACATGCAGAAGATTGAAACAGGACCCCTATCTATCCCCATACACAAAAATTAACTCCAAATGGATCAGAGGCCTAAATGTAAAGCCTCAAACCATAAGAACTTTAGAAAATGAAGGACATACTCTCATGGAAATTGGAACTGGCATCCAGTTTCTGAACAAAACCCAAAACCCACAGTCCATAAGAGATAAGATAGACAAGTGGGACCTCATTAAACTGACAAACTTCTGCAAAGCCAAAGAAACCATCAAGAGAGCAGGGCGACAGCCTACAGACTGGGAAAAAGTATTTGCCACCTCCAGGTCTGACAAAGGCTTAACATCTTGGATCTACAGGAACTCAAACGTGCAGAAAAGAAAAAAACAAACAACCCCATTATAAAATGGGTAAAAGATATGAACAGACACTTCTCAAAGGAAGACATCCGAGCAGCCAACAGACACAAGAAAAAATGTTAAACCTCACTAATCATCAGGGAAATGTACCCTTATTGGTGTTGTGTCCGCCTCCCTCCCATCCTGGCAGTATCCCATTACTGCCCACATACATAATTTTAAACTTTCTGGTAGTCTCGTGAAAATGGTAAAAAGAAACAAGTGAAATTCATTTTAATAATATTTTTACTTAACATAATATATTCAAAATATCACTTCAATATATCATCAATATTAAAAAATAATGAGGCAAATTTATGCACTTTTTTGCACCAAGACTTCAACATTCGGCATGTGTTTTGCAATTAGAGCACAAAAGGAGACATGTACACGAGTTTGCTGCAAATTTTTTTAAAAAAGAGAAAGTGTGTGTATGTGTGGTGTGTTATAAGAAATAGATAAATAAATGATGGTTTATTTATACGAAATAATACTGTTCAACAGTTCAAATAAATGAACCACAGTTATACATGCAAATGTAAATAAATCTCTTTTTTTTTTTTTTAGTTGGTGTCACTCTGTAGCCCAGGCTGGAGTAGCCCAGGCTGGATCATGGCTCACTGCAGCCTCAACACCCTGGGCTCAGACTATCTTCCCTACTTAGCCTCCCATGTAGGGGGGCTACCATGCACAGCTAACTTTAATTTTTTTTTTTGGGAGAGATGAGAGCTTGCTATGTTGCCCAGGTTGGTCTTGAATTCCCAGGTTCAAACAATCCTCCAGCCTTGGCTTCCCAAAGTGCTGGGATTATAAGTGTAAGTCAGTGCGCCTGGCCAAATGTGGATAAATCTCAAAAACATAATGGTTAGC
Source organism: Cephalopachus bancanus (assembly GCA_027257055.1). Lineage (NCBI taxonomy): Eukaryota > Metazoa > Chordata > Mammalia > Primates > Tarsiidae > Cephalopachus > Cephalopachus bancanus. Next base: position 12,356 of record JAPVLO010003303.1, read on the forward strand.
AAAGGATAGAAAGTTTCAAATAGCTTTGAGCTGTAAGTCATTATATATGTACAAATTTATAACACATAAAGCTCTAAAACATATATTGTTGTTTTGATACACAATAACTTCAGGAAGAGATTACCTTTGGGAAGAGAGCTGTGGATTGGGGAAATGGGACTTTTATTTGTAGTGTCTTATTTTTTAGGAGAAAGATCTGAAGAAAATCAGACCAAAATGTCAACATCTATTCAATCTCAGCGGTGAGTACACGTGGTGAATTAAAAATGGTCACTCTTCCCTTCAATAGATGGGGGTCTGTTTCCCCTCCTCTTGACTATGAGTGGCTCTATGATTGTTTTGGCCAACAGAATGCAGTGATCATAACATTGTATCTGTTTCCTGGACAAGACCTGAAAAAACTGGCAGTTTCTACTTTTGTCTCATAGAATGCTCCCTTTGGGTAGTTTGACTACCCTGAGATCACCATGCCGTGAGGAAGTTCAAACCGGCATATGGAGAGATGTGTATGAGAGAAAGAACGAGATACCCAACCACTTCCAGCTGTTCCCAACCATCCTAACCCAGGCTCCAAGCAAGTTAATGAAGAAGCCATCTTAAACATTCCATACCCAACAGATGTAACCTAAGAAGGAGCCAAGAACCCAGATGCAAGATAAAATTGAGGCCCCAGACACATGGACTCAGCTAAACTGTTCTAGCCTTCTGAAGTGGTTTGAGCCAACATCAACAAAGCAGATGCCCTGTCAAACAAGTTATGCAGGCCGAGTCCCATCTGAATTCCTGACGCACCATATCATAAGCACAGTTGCTATTTTAAGCAACTAACTTTGGAGGTGGCTTTTAGGTAGCAGTAGATAGCCAGAACAGCACATAAATAATTATACTATTTTCTGTACTTCATATTAAAAAACAACATAAATTTCCTAAAAATTTAAAGAAAAACTAGAGAAATAAGCACATCAGATTTTCTAAAGAAGAATAACAAATGAATCAAAGGGCTAGAACTGACTGAGCCCAAAACACAGGTATCAACTATCTTGCCAAAATTCAATGAACTAATGTAGTCACTAAAATTAGGTTTCCTTTTTCTTTGCAGATACAGCTTCCATTTTTTGCTCTTCTGTAGCCTCAGTTGTGTCGCTAAGACACAAAAGTATTGATTCTTGCTGAAGCTTTAGTAACTTAAGTAGAGAAGTCACCAGAATTCTAACCAACATTAATTTCTTTCACACCTTTCTTTCAAAACTACTATCGCTACTCAGTCCAGATATTTAGAAATTGTCTTAGATCCTTTACTTTCCTTTACTCTTCAAAATACTATAAATTATAATTATTCAGATATTCTATATTTGCAAACTTTCCTACTCTCTAAAATGTATTTGTAACACCAAATCCATACTCATGGCATGTTCATGGCCATAGCAGACAAGTACAGAGCGGCAAAAAATTTGAGTCGCCTGACATGCATGTTTCCAGCTGAGGTTGAAAAAGGCAATTCTCTCTGCCTTCTTGTTTCAAATCTCATACAGTAAACAAGTGTCCTTTTTACAGTCTAGTTAGCGCCATGTTTTTTGCTTTTCTGTGCTTCTTGTTGGTGATTTCACTGTTTAAAATAGCCCCAAGCATAGTGCTGAAGGGCTGTCTAGTGTTTCCAGTAGTCAAAAAGACTGAGCTATGCCTAATGCAGAAAATGCATGATTTAAATAAAATTTGTGGCTGGGCATGGTGGCTCAAGCCTGTAATCCCAGCACTTTTAGAGGCAGAGGCAAGAGGATTGTCTGAGCTCAGGAATTCAAGACAAGCCTGGGCAGCTTGGCAAAACCTCATCTCGATGATAAATTTAAAAATTAGCTGGCCATGGTGGCACATACCTGTGGTTCCAGCTGCTTGAAAGGCTGAGGCAGAAGGATCACTTGAACCCAGCAGGTTGAGGCTGTGGTGGTTGTGAGTGTGCCACTGCACTCCAGCTTTGGCAACTCTGAGTCAAAAAATTAAAATAAAATAAAATAAAATGTGTTCAGGCATGAGATAGAATGCCATTACCCCTGAATCCAATACACACACACAAAAACACACACATAAAATAAGGTGTCTTTAAGCAGAAATACACACAAAACAAACATAAACCAAGGGATGTGTTGATCAGTTAACAAAATGTAGTGACCAGAAGCTTGCGGGTATTTAAACATGTTTTTCCCCTAGGAGTAATGGTTTGGTCTCCATCACTCAGTGTGCACAGTGACTTTATAAATAAAAACTACCAGCTTTCTGGGGCAAGATGGCAACAGGGCAGCACTGCCTGTGAAACTCTCCACCGAGGAGAACGCAAAGAGACGCTGATTCTCACCCAGAAGGCTGCAGATCCCATCATCTGCAGCCTGCTCTTCACATGGAGCTTGAAGGTAGACTTTGCTAAGGCATCGCCAAGGTCTGGGCAGCTACTGTGGTGGCTGCTGCCGTTTCGGCCAGCAGTCATTCCACATCGCATTGCCAGTCCCTGGGGTGAGCCATGGCCTCCTCCGAGGCAGCAGAGCCACTCAGAGCCACACAGCCTCCTCTGAGGCAGCGGAGCCACCACCCCCCCCCGCCAGAGGCAGCGGAGTCGCCGCTGTCCCCCCAGGCAGCAGAGGCGCTGCCGCCCCCACCTCTGAGGCAGCGGAGGCGCCGCTACCCCCTCTTCTGAGGCAGTGGAGGAGCTGCTGCCCCCCCAGGCAGCGGAGGCGCCGCCGCCCCCCCAGAGGCAGCAGAGGCGCCACCGCCCCCCCGAGGCAGCGGAGCCGTCGCCGCCTCCTCCTCTGAGGCAGCCGAGCCTCTGCGTCCTCCGAGGCAGCTGAGCAGCCACTTCCTCCGAGGCAGCCACTGCACAGAAGCGGCCATTACACATTGCACTGCCATGCCAGTGGCCCAGCCACCACCACCCCCACTGTTGCTGCTGCTGCCGCCACTGCCAACAAGGCAGGCATTCCACATCGCACTGTCAGTGCCTGAGGAGCGGGCGAGCAGCTGAGATAAAGACCATCTGGAGTGAGGGATAACACCACCTGCTGGGGATTCAAGCCCACCACCAGCAAGCGCTGGTCCGTGGCTTGGGTCCCTTGGTCCCACGCAGGGCCAGATACTGAGGCCCTCTGCTACTGCTGCTGTTCCACCGCATGTGTGGGAGTCTCAGGTCTCAGCTAGCTCCCTGGCTACATCGTCTCTCATCGTCACCAAGCTGCTGGTCACTCAGGGAGGCTCTGGATGCCCACCCCTCAGAGACACCGGTCCCATTCCTGGTTGAAGTACCCTGTGGGGGGCCCAGAGCCACTCTCACCACTCACTGCCTGCCCGTTGGAGCTTTGGAGCTCTGGAGTCCCGGGCCTACCCTGGCTGAGGCACTCAACCCATGACCCCAAGGTTGGGGACCCAGACAAGTGGAGAGAAAGGGATCTACGAAAGAGAATCTGCCTCTGCCTCTCTCCAGGCAGAGATTTCCACTGCCCTGCCCACCTATCAACAAACTCCACCTTGGTTCCTAAGGAACCAAAACTACATACTGCTGAATGGACAGATTGTAAGGCAGAGGGAAATAGGTTCCAGTGTGCTCATACACCTGTTTGTGGATGCTAGAATCAGCATATACACTCTGAACCACAGCTTCCCTCTCAATTAAACCTCAAAACTGCAAAAAGTACAGATTGCAGCCTACATTCCAACCTCAAAAGTGAACAACGCCAGAAGACCCTCATAAGGAAGAACAGGATATTGCAGAAGAAAAATAAAAGCAACCCCACCTTCCCCAAAAACAGAATTAAAGAAGGGGAGGGAAGGGGGAGAGAGGGAGAAATCTATAAAAATGAAGAAAAACCAAAAGAAGAGTATGGGTCTCTCCCAGACCCCTGGGAGGACAGACACTGAGAAAACTGACTTCGGAATGCAAACAATGAAGACCCCCCCAGAATGAAGGGTCTCAAACTACAAACATTGATATCAAGACAATAATGGAGAGATTAAAAAGAATTGAGGAGACACAAGAAGAAACTAGGAAGGAGCTGATATCTGAGATAACAGTAATAAAGAATACTATGAATGAAATAAATAACAAACTGATAAGCATGGAAAGCAGAATTACCCAAGCAGAAGAAAGAATCTCAGAGCTTGAGGACCAAAATATAGAACTAACCCAAACTCTTAAAAACACAAAAAACAAGCTCAAAAAGACAGAACAAAATCTTCAAGAGATGAGCTATTACTTCAAGAGACCAAACCTAAGAGTAATTGGCATACCTGAGGCAGAAAGAGAGACGGCGACCACATTAGAACAAACTTTCCATGAGATCATTCAAGAAAACTTCCCTTATCTAATCAGTGATGCAAAAATTCAAACACAAGAGATTCAGAGAACCCCTGCAAGACAACAAATGAGAACACAACTCCTAGACACATAATAATTAGCCTAAACAAAGTAGGTATAAAAGAAAAAATCCTAAAGGCAGCAAGAGAAAAAGGCCAGATCACCTACCATGGTAGACCAATCAGAATAGTAGCAGATTTATCTACAGAAACCCTACGGGCTAGGAGAGCTTGGAGCCCTATCTTCAAAGTCCTAAAAGATAAACAATTTCAACCAAGAATAACTTACCCGGCCAAGCTGAGCTTCATCAGCAAGAGAGAATTAAAATCTTTCCCAGATATCCAATCCCTAAGAACTTATGCTGCCACCAAACCACCTCTACATGAAACACTTAAGAAAGTACTAAACACAGAAGAAAAGGAAAAAAGAACAACATTCTTCAAAAGAGTACAGGGAAAAGAATAAAATATACATGAAACAACCCCAAAACCAAAAGAGAGACAAAAAAGAACCAAGTGGAAGAACAACAACTCCATAAGAACTCTATTATAGGGATGAACTCTCACATTTCAATAATTAACTTGAATGTGAATGGACTAAACGCACCACTGAAAAGACATAGAATGGCAAATGAATAAAATATCACCAGGCAACAATATACTGCCTTCAAGAGACTCATCTCACTAGAAAGGACATACACAGACTCAAAGTAAAAGGATGGGAAACAAACTTTCAGGCAAATGGAACTCAAAAGAAAGGAGGAGTCGCGATCCTAATTTCAAACAAAATACCATTTAAGCTATCAAAGATTTAAAAAGTTACAGAGGGCCACTACATAATGGTAAAAGTTTCACTCCATCGACAGGAAATATCTATCCTAAACATATATGCACCCAACATAGGTGCGCCAACTTTCATAAAGCAACTTCTAGGAAAACTAAAGAAAGATATTGACTCTAACACCATCATAACTGGGGACCTTAATACCCCACTCACAACCCTAGACAGATCATCAGGACAAAAAATCAGCAAGGAGATCCGGAACCTCAATATGACTCTGGACCAAATGGACTTAATTGATACCTACAGAACACTCCATCCAAAGACCACAGAATACACATTCTACTCATCACCGCATGGAACGTATTCTAAGATCAACCACATAATTTGGGCCCTAAACCAAGCATAAGCAAATTTAAAAGGACCGAAATTCTACCATGCACCTTCTTGGACCACAGTGGAATAAAAATAAACATTGACACCAACAAAGTCCCCCCCAAAAAACACAAAGACATGGACACTAAACAGCATGATGCTAAACAACTCCTGGGGCAATGAAGAAATCAAAACAGGATCAAAAGATACCTGGAAACAAATGAAAATGAAGAAACATCTTACCAAAATCTCTGGGATGCCTTAAAAGCTGTAGTAAGAGGGGAATTTATATCCCTACAAACACACATGAAGAAAATGGAAGGAACACAAACTAACAACCTAACAAACCACCTAAGGAAGCCGGAAAAGCAAGACCACAAAAACCCTAATTTCAGCAGAAGAATCCAGATCACCAAAATAAAAGCCCAAATCCAGGACATAGAAGACAAAAAGATAATACAAAAAAATCAATGAAACAAAAAGCTGGTTCTTCAAAAGGATAAACAAGATCGATGGTCCCCTAGCTAGACTGACCAAGAAAAAATGAGAAAAAACCCAAATAAACACAATCAGAAACACAAAAGATGAAGTCACATCTGACCCTGAAGAAATACAAAAGATCATTAGAGACTACTACATACACTTGTATGGAAACAAACTTGAAAACCTTAAGGGAAAAGGAGGACTTTCTGACATCACACAACCTACCTAGGTTGGAACCAGAAGAAAAATTTAGACCCTAAATAGACCAATAACAATCAAGGAAATCGACTATGTAGTAAGAAAACTACCTACAAAAAAAAGTCCTGGTCCAGATGGCTTCCCAGCAGAATTCTACAAGACATCTAAGGAGGAGCTGATACCAATCCTACTGAAGGTGTTCCAGGTGATTGAGAAAGATGGAACCCTCCCCCAAAACATTTACGAAGCCAACATCACATTGATACCCAAGCCAGGTAAAGATCCCACAAAGAAAGAGAACTACAGGCCATATCTTTGATGAACACAGATGCTAAAATTCTCAACAAGATCCTAGCAAACCGGATTCAACAACACATCTCAAAAATCATCCATCATGACCAAGTAGGCTTCATTCCTGGGATGCAAGGCTGGTTCAACATTCGTAAAACCATAAATGTAATTAAATACATCAACAGATGTCAAAACAAAAACCACATGATTATATCATTAGATGCAGAAAAAGCTTTTGATAAAATCCAGCACCCCTTCTTGATAAAAACCCTTGAACAGCTAGGCATACGGGGAACGTACCTCAAAATAGTAAAAGCCATCTATGAGAAACCCACAGCCCGCATACTCTTAAATGGACAACAACTGGGAAACCCTTTCCCTGAAAACTGGAACAAGACAAGGATGCCCACTCTCACCCCTCCTGTTCAATATAGTATTGGAAGTCCTGGCTAGAGCAACCAGAGAAGAGAAGGCAATCAGGGGGATTCAAATAGGAAAAGAGGAAGTCAAGCTATCTCTCTTTGCAGATGACATATTGTGTACCTTGAAAACCCCAAAAGGATCTGTCAAAAACCTCCTTACACTGGTAAAGGCCTTTGGCAAAGTCTCAGGATATAAAATAAATGTGCAAAAGACAATCACATTTCTTTACACCAATAATAAACAAACAGAAACCCAAATAAAAAGCACAATTCCATTCAAAATAGCCTCCAAAAAAGTGAAATATCTTGGCATCTTCCTAACCAGAAATGTGAAAGACCTTTACAATGAAAACTACAAAAGACCGCTCAAAGAAATCAAAGATGACACAAACAAGTGGAAAAATATCATATTCTCATGGATGGAAGAATCAATATTGTGAAGATGTCCATCTTACCTAAGGCAATCTACAGAATTAATGCAATACTGATCAAATTACCAGCAACATTCTTCTCAGACCTAGAAAAAACAACACAGGAATTCATATGGAAACACAACCGACCAAGAATAGCCAGAACAATCCTCAGGAAAAAAAAAAAAAAACAAAAAACAAAGCAGGTGGTATCACATTACCAGACTTCAAACTTTACTATAAAGCTACAATAATCAAAACAGCTTTGTATTGGTACAGGAATAGGCATATAGATCAATGGAACAGAATTGAGATTCCAGAAGCAAAACCTCAATTTCTCAACCAACTCATCTTTGACAAAGCCTCCACCACCTACCACTGGGGAGAGGAGAACCTATTCAGTAAATGGTGCTGGGAAAACTGGCTGACCACATGCAGAAGATTGAAACAGGACCCCTATCTATCCCCATACACAAAAATTAACTCCAAATGGATCAGAGGCCTAAATGTAAAGCCTCAAACCATAAGAACTTTAGAAAATGAAGGACATACTCTCATGGAAATTGGAACTGGCATCCAGTTTCTGAACAAAACCCAAAACCCACAGTCCATAAGAGATAAGATAGACAAGTGGGACCTCATTAAACTGACAAACTTCTGCAAAGCCAAAGAAACCATCAAGAGAGCAGGGCGACAGCCTACAGACTGGGAAAAAGTATTTGCCACCTCCAGGTCTGACAAAGGCTTAACATCTTGGATCTACAGGAACTCAAACGTGCAGAAAAGAAAAAAACAAACAACCCCATTATAAAATGGGTAAAAGATATGAACAGACACTTCTCAAAGGAAGACATCCGAGCAGCCAACAGACACAAGAAAAAATGTTAAACCTCACTAATCATCAGGGAAATGTACCCTTATTGGTGTTGTGTCCGCCTCCCTCCCATCCTGGCAGTATCCCATTACTGCCCACATACATAATTTTAAACTTTCTGGTAGTCTCGTGAAAATGGTAAAAAGAAACAAGTGAAATTCATTTTAATAATATTTTTACTTAACATAATATATTCAAAATATCACTTCAATATATCATCAATATTAAAAAATAATGAGGCAAATTTATGCACTTTTTTGCACCAAGACTTCAACATTCGGCATGTGTTTTGCAATTAGAGCACAAAAGGAGACATGTACACGAGTTTGCTGCAAATTTTTTTAAAAAAGAGAAAGTGTGTGTATGTGTGGTGTGTTATAAGAAATAGATAAATAAATGATGGTTTATTTATACGAAATAATACTGTTCAACAGTTCAAATAAATGAACCACAGTTATACATGCAAATGTAAATAAATCTCTTTTTTTTTTTTTAGTTGGTGTCACTCTGTAGCCCAGCTGGAGTAGCCCAGGCTGGATCATGGCTCACTGCAGCCTCAACACCCTGGGCTCAGACTATCTTCCCTACTTAGCCTCCCATGTAGGGGGGCTACCATGCACAGCTAACTTTAATTTTTTTTTTGGTAGAGATGAGAGCTTGCTATGTTGCCCAGGTTGGTCTTGAATTCCCAGGTTCAAACAATCCTCCAGCCTTGGCTTCCCAAAGTGCTGGGATTATAAGTGTAAGTCAGTGCGCCTGGCCAAATGTGGATAAATCTCAAAAACATAATGGTTAGCAAAGGATAGAAAGTTTCAAATAGCTTTGAGCTGTAAGTCATTATATATGTACAAATTTATAACACATAAAGCTCTAAAACATATATTGTTGTTTTGATACACAATAACTTCAGGAAGAGATTACCTTTGGGAAGAGAGCTGTGGATTGGGGAAATGGGACTTTTATTTGTAGTGTCTTATTTTTTAGGAGAAAGATCTGAAGAAAATCAGAACCAAAATGTCAACATCTATTCAATCTCAGCGGTGAGTACACGTGGTGAATTAAAAATGGTCACTCTTCCCTTCAATAGATGGGGGTCTGTTTCCCCTCCTCTTGACTATGAGTGGCTCTATGATTGTTTTGGCCAACAGAATGCAGTGATCATAACATTGTATCTGTTTCCTGGACAAGACCTGAAAAAACTGGCAGTTTCTACTTTTGTCTCATAGAATGCTCCCTTTGGGTAGTTTGACTACCCTGAGATCACCATGCCGTGAGGAAGTTCAAACCGGCATATGGAGAGATGTGTATGAGAGAAAGAACGAGATACCCAACCACTTCCAGCTGTTCCCAACCATCCTAACCCAGGCTCCAAGCAAGTTAATGAAGAAGCCATCTTAAACATTCCATACCCAACAGATGTAACCTAAGAAGGAGCCAAGAACCCAGATGCAAGATAAATTGAGGCCCCAGACACATGGACTCAGCTAAACTGTTCTAGCCTTCTGAAGTGGTTTGAGCCAACATCAACAAAGCAGATGCCCTGTCAAACAAGTTATGCAGGCCGAGTCCCATCTGAATTCCTGACGCACCATATCATAAGCACAGTTGCTATTTTAAGCAACTAACTTTGGAGGTGGCTTTTAGGTAGCAGTAGATAGCCAGAACAGCACATAAATAATTATACTATTTTCTGTACTTCATATTAAAAAACAACATAAATTTCCTAAAAATTTAAAGAAAAACTAGAGAAATAAGCACATCAGATTTTCTAAAGAAGAATAACAAATGAATCAAAGGGCTAGAACTGACTGAGCCCAAAACACAGGTATCAACTATCTTGCCAAAATTCAATGAACTAATGTAGTCACTAAAATTAGGTTTCCTTTTTCTTTGCAGATACAGCTTCCATTTTTTGCTCTTCTGTAGCCTCAGTTGTGTCGCTAAGACACAAAAGTATTGATTCTTGCTGAAGCTTTAGTAACTTAAGTAGAGAAGTCACCAGAATTCTAACCAACATTAATTTCTTTCACACCTTTCTTTCAAAACTACTATCGCTACTCAGTCCAGATATTTAGAAATTGTCTTAGATCCTTTACTTTCCTTTACTCTTCAAAATACTATAAATTATAATTATTCAGATATTCTATATTTGCAAACTTTCCTACTCTCTAAAATGTATTTGTAACACCAAATCCATACTCATGGCATGTTCATGCCATAGCAGACAAGTACAGAGCGGCAAAAAATTTGAGTCGCCTGACATGCATGTTTCCAGCTGAGGTTGAAAAAGGCAATTCTCTCTGCCTTCTTGTTCAAATCTCATACAGTAAACAAGTGTCCTTTTTACAGTCTAGTTAGCGCCATGTTTTTTGCTTTTCTGTGCTTCTTGTTGGTGATTTCACTGTTTAAAATAGCCCCCATAGCATAGTGCTGAAGGCTGTCTAGTGTTTCCAGTAGTCAAAAAGACTGAGCTATGCCTAATGCAGAAAATGCATGATTTAAATAAAATTTGTGGCTGGGCATGGTGGCTCAAGCCTGTAATCCCAGCACTTTTAGAGGCAGAGGCAAGAGGATTGTCTGAGCTCAGGAATTCAAGACAAGCCTGGCAGCTTGGCAAAACCTCATCTCGATGATAAATTTAAAAATTAGCTGCCATGGTGGCACATACCTGTGGTTCCAGCTGCTTGAAAGGCTGAGGCAGAAGGATCACTTGAACCCAGCAGGTTGAGGCTGTGGTGGTTGTGAGTGTGCCACTGCACTCCAGCTTTGGCAACTCTGAGTCAAAAAATTAAAATAAAATAAAATAAAATGTGTTCAGGCATGAGATAGAAAGCCATTACCCATGAACCA
>JAPVLO010003304.1:0-22956 GCA_027257055.1 Cephalopachus bancanus
AGTCAAAAGTGTCAGGCTTTGTGTGTTCTTCAGACTCGAGGTTCTTGTTGTCTGAGTCATTTGCATTTCTATTCTTTCTTATACCCTCTTGTTTTTCCCTTTCTCTTCACCATCTTGCCATTCCTCTCTTCACAGCCTTCCAGGAGCTGATCTCTTTCCATCTCTTCCAGATCTCATCCTCTTTTAACAGTTACTGAGCACAAAATCGAGGCTCAGGCTGACTTGATGATTTGCAGATCCATGGATGGGATAGTGACTCAGGCACTACCATATTCCCGGATCCCTGATATATAGGCAACTCCGGTGAAAAAGAGGTGAATGAGTTGTTGGAGCTATTTGGAGTCTATCCCTTTGGATTCATTCAAGAAGTACAGGACTATGCCAGTGAATGGCAGCTGCAATGTGAGTCCAGTACCCAATCTGAGAATCTTCCTTGAGAAGATTCTCTTCATTTTCTCTCTTTTGGCAAGCAACTAATCTCTCTGTTCCTTCTCCCCTTGAAAGACTCAAAAGAACTATACTTGCTATGAAAGGAATGTTTACTGTATGAATTCCTACCCCACATTCACTGTATTTTATAAATCCCTACCTCAAACCCCATAAGACTAGGTATGTGTAAGGAAATAACTGGTTTTTTCTGCTTCTGCAACTGCTGCTGGCAGTGTGTGTGAATGCTAAGTAATAAGCCCCTCCCGAACATTCCTTTGCTTGAATTATGGTAGGCTCTGTGGCACCAGCCACTCTTCTGATGGGCTCTGTGTTGTTTCAAACCTGCTTGTATGTTGAAGCTGACTGTAAACCATAGCTTATCTGACATTCCAGGAGGCTTAACTACCTCCACCCGCTTGGCTGTTAGTAGTCAATCGAGGGCAGCTGAGCCTGTGCCCGCGCAAATCAAAAGCAAACCCACCAATCTCAAGCACTTCTGTCCCCCGACATCACCATGGACCTAATTGAGAACTAATTATGCAAGGTCCGTGGACTTCATTTTCTACGTCATGCCCTCTTCTAATTGAACAATGTCTCAAGCCTAGGAAAAACTGGTCACGCCCAGCCCTTCCCTCGCAACTGTGCATATAAACCACTTGCTGTACTAGGTCGGGGCTCTCATTCTCGAGTTGCTGTGTCGGTTTCAGTTTGTGAACCCAGACTCGAGCCTGAAAAAAGACCCTCGTGTGTTTGCATCGGAGCTGGCTCTTTGGTGGTCTCTCGGCTTTAGGACTTTGGGGTCCAACATTGGGGGTGCGCCCAGGATCCCAGAGACCCCCGAGACCCCCAGCCCAGAGGGTCTCGATGCCGACAGGTGAGTGCACTCAATTGTCTGTTTGTCTGTTAGCACGCATCGGTATTTTTCAGCTCTTTCTGTAGGAATTCCATTTGGTATCAAGGTCTGCATTGGCTTAAGCGGACACGCTGGCAGGCCGTCGGCCGGGGTCTTGGGAGACGTCCCTTGCCCCCTTGGGAGGATGTGGAATCCCTCCCTGGAGGACATGGAATCCCTCCCTAGAGGACAAGGAATCCCTCCACTATGAGGAAAGTCAATCGCCGAGAGGATCAGACTCACCCTCAGCTAAGTTTCATTTTTGTCTGCACAGTCATGGAAAAGCGTACTTCATTGTTAGTAGTCTTGTCTCATGTGTAGTCTTGTTTTGTGTGTTATATTGGACAGAAAAGAGAATGGGACAGACTATGACTACCCCTCTATCCCTTATGACTGATCATATCTCGGACGTAAAGGAAAGGGCTGATAATCTGAGCATAACCATCCACAGGAAAAAAATTTCAAACCCTCTGCAAGTCTGAATGGCTGTCCTTCATCATATGGTGGCCACCAGAAGGCACTTTCTCATTAAGCATTGTCTTTCAGGTTAAGCATGTTATCTTCCAGGATGGACGTCATGGCCACCTGGATCAGGTGCCTTACATCCTCGTATGGCAGGATGTAATTGATAACCCCCCCATGGGCCAAATCTTTTATTCCACCCAAACAGGGTCAATGTTCAGAGTCCTGGCCTCACAAGAAACAAAGCCTGGCCTGGGCAGCCGAGGCACAGCGTGGCGACCCTTGGCACCCCTTTGAACATGGTGCTGCGAGCAGCGCGGAGTGTGTGGGCCTTGGTCTGCAGCCTGTGTACAGCCTCGGAGCCCTCCACGCCCTGCCTGCTGAGGCCCTGGGGGCCTGGGATGGGCGCCGTCTGGACGCTGTGCACAGGACCTGCCCTGCTCTCGGTGTGTAAATTCACAAAGAATTTTTTACATATAATTCATTAGAAAATTAAATAGGAATTTATTTTATGTATTTAAGTTACAATTTTTCTCATACAAATTTAGCTTATCCACAACTTTACATACAGTATATCAATTGATTAAGGCAGGGAGGAAACTGAGAACAAAGAGGATTAATGAGCATGAGCAAATCAGTGGGAAAACTTTCAAACTGAGTATGAAAGCTTACAGATTCTAAATACTGCTATGGAAGAATTTATGCTAATGACTGTAGTTCTATCATTTCATTTTAAAAGTATACCCTAGAATCCTCAGCCAAAATAAGTAATATACACAATATAAGCAATATATAATATATATATAATATAAACAATAATAAATTGCAGGCGTTCAAGGCAAATTCGGTAAATAAAATAAGAAAGGTTTTCACCTCCTTTGTCCTCTCTCACCCCCCTCACCCCCATATGTACTTGGAAAGCCATTTCAAGTTTCCACATGACTTAATAGGTCTCTTCTCAAGGGGGTGGCTGGGACAAAAGGATGTTTAAAAATTCTTCTTTGTTGTTTTCTTATGATAAATTTCTCTCAAGTTATATCTAAACTGGGACTATATCAACCTTCTTTCCAGAGGAAAGTAAAGGGATTATGTAAATGAATCCTGCTAGCTAACTACAAAAAAAGATGTTAATAAACAGGCTAACTAGGGTGCTTTTTGGGTGCCTTTTGTATAGCTTTGGATTTCCCTAACAGTTCCACGTTGTATCGTATCTAAGCCCTTCCACTGCATATAAACTTATTGCTTTGGTTAGAGCTCTGAGGTTAGGAAAAACGTAAAGAAAGTTGTTGGTGAAAGGTATGTTTTTAGTAAAAAAGAATAAAGGAAAGATAAATAATTGTATAAAAAATATTGTAAGGTATATTTTTTTTCTATAATAAAATGGTTGGTTGAAGAAAGTATAGAACAAAAATAGAAGGTTTAAGCATGCCCCCAAAAATGGTATAAGTTTATTGAACATGGTAGGTAAAAGTTAGTGAAAAAAAAAAAGAGAGACAAAATTCAATTAGCCTCCCCCATCTTTGTTACAAAAGGGCGAGGTTTTTTTCTTTTCAAAATCGTTGGACTGTCATTTTGGCTAAATAAGTAATTTTACAATAACTACTGTGATTTTATGTTATAACATGCTTTTAAAAACTTTGATACTTAAATCTTCAAGTTCTTGATTCAGTCTCTAGGGTGAGATAAGGAGCAAGCTCCAGGAACCACACCTGCCCCACCCCCTTCGAAATTGCCTGAAGGCCAGGTAAATTAATTTCACTAACAGCACTGCCAAATTGCTAACGAAGTTTAAAATCTCCTTCCAGGCTCAAGGATTACTATCCAACATAGGATGAGTGGCAAAATAACCTAGGCTTCACTGTCTAGCATATCAGTTGTTGTAAAAGTATGTCAGACCTATTATAAAAACAAAGGAAACCATTTTCTCTTTCTCAATTTAAGCTATAACCTAACTACATGTCTCTAATGTTTTCAGGCTTTCTTTCTTCAGACTTTGTGTCAAAGTAGCTATATTTCCATATTAAAGTACAACTATAAATAATTTATAAGGAAATATTTCAACTTATGTTAATGAATACATACAATTTATGGAACTTTCACTTTTCCAACATTGTTTTTTGGGACAGTAACTCTTTTCATTATTGTTTGCTTAATAGTTTTTGCCTATGCTCTCACTTAATGTTTTATTAATTCCAAATAGCATTTGCTTAAGGTCCTACCCTTTCCTGTTCATGCCCAAAGTTTATTTCACTATTCGGGTTCCTGACTGTAGGCATGTCCGGCCTCCCTGACAATGGTCTGGCATACATGTCTAAATTTTTCCAGGAATTTTGCTCCTAATTTAACATTTTTTCACTCTACAAGAATTCCCTACAATTCACCAAGCCAAGCCATAGTTGAAAAACTCAACAAACTTTAAAAATCAAATAATTAAATTACAAGATGGGAGATTCAAGTATATTTCTCCTCACCATATTTTAAATCATGCCTTGTTTGTTGTAAACCATTTAAATTTGGGTTCATAGGCAATTCAGCTATGGCTAGACATTGGAACCTGGATGAAAGAATTAAACCTATGATAATATTGAATGATCTCCTTACAGGAAAATGGGAGGGCCTGCTTCATTTCATGCTCAGGTACCAGGCTTCTTGCTTAATGTCTACCTTTAAGCTTCTGAGCACAGAAAGCCCTTATCAGGACGGTTGGTGACTGGAGATGTTAATGCCTGGAGGAACCAACCCTAGAGCTTCACCACCTGTCAGTGTACCTGCTTGCCCCTTCAATGATACAGAAAAGGACTGGTCACTCATCCAGTGAGATACTGGCTTCCTGAAATGGAGAGACTGTGCTTATAACTCTAAGGTGGACTATTCTGTGCCCAGTAAAAGACTATATACTAGTAACTGGGGTTTTTAATGGCTCTACACTTGCCACAGCTAGGTGACATTCCAATGGATGGGTGCTTCCAGTACTGTCCATCAAGTACAGCGTCCAGTAGATTATTCAGCCTCATCTATGAAGAGCTCTCGCAGCCCTTCAACCAGTCAGCCTGTCTAGATCTGTTGGACAAACTCAGTCATACCTTATTACAGCATACTTGCAATCTCCTTATATATTTCTTGTTTGGAATGAATATCAAACGGTTAAAATTGTTTATCATGCTAATATTTATAAGATATCTTGTACTGAATGTATTTTACTAATTGTTTAACCAACACCTTTTATGAGGGATTTGTCATTCTCAAGCAACTCCCCTATTTAATGATCCCCATATCTTTGTCATCCCTTTGATATACTGAATATGGTTTACAGACATTGTATGAGGTTAATGCTGTGTTAGAAAGACAGAAAATTTTTTTTAGCTACTTTAATTTTAGGATTACAGTATTAATAGCTGTTGCTATTTCAGTAACAGTTTCAACTGTAGCTCTATCTAAGGAAGTTCATACAGCTACCTTTGCTGATCAGTTATCTAAGAATGTTTCTTTTGCATTAGCTACTCAGGAGATTATGGATCGAAAATTAAAAAGTAAAGTTAATGCTTTAGAGGAGGTAGTTTTAGCAGTAGGACAAGAGCTTATAGCATCAAAGATAAAATTGGCTCTCCGGTGTCACTCTGAGTTTCAGTGGATTTGTCTCACTCCTTTGGAGGTGAGTAAGTCTGCCCATACTGGGGACAAGATAAAGAATCATATTCTTGGAACTTGGAATCATTCGGACTTGAGTATAGACCTTACTAAATTACATCAAGAAATACAGGACATCACTGTTGCTGAAGAGCGGTTTCATTCCTCTGAATCAGCTAGCTCAATATTTAATAACTTCTCATTGTTTGTTAATCAAAAGTCATTAATGTCTGTACTCATTAATGTGGGAATTTGCGGGACAATAATTCTTGAGTTGCTATGCCTACTTCCAGTTATTTCCAGAGTACTGAAGAAGAACATTTCTCAGCTCAACACTGCGTTTCATGGTTTTGTGCTAAAAAAATAAATTGAATTAATTAAAAAGGGGGAGATGTTGGGAGCCGACCACAGAGGCCCACTGAGTGTTAGGGATCAGGGAGGGCTGTGGACCCCGAGACCACTAGGATAGGTTCGGGAGCCATTGACCCCAGTTTCCTCCTCCTTTTACCATGCAGCACAAGTAACCTAAAGGAACTCTGCTGATCTAAGCTGAAGGCTCTGTGACTGTGACAGGCATGGCTCACTCTAAAAACCCATTGTTCTTGTTTCCCATAAAACTGTGGTTTTGGCTTAGGTATTAAATATAATTCAAATTCAGGTCACATTTGGGAACCTTTTATATGGTACAAGCTTCTTTATAAGATTTAAAGGTATATTTGTAGAATTAGTATATACTTATGGAGAGCTGTTTCCAGCTTTTCGATAGTATAAATGATTATCTAGAGTTGTCAGAAATGGCCCAGCACAAAGTTTGGGCCACATTCCTGAGGCCCCAGTGCGTACTTTGGACTGGGCTGCATTCTTTTAGGCCGGCTTTAGCTACAATTAGTGTAGGGTTTTTCTACCTATTATAAAAATTGAATTTATTTTATTCATAGAAAATATTGTAGAATAGGTCATGCTAATGTAATGTCATGTTAGTTCAAGCATGACCGATCATGATATTTTAAAGTTTAATAAGAACACAGTTAATTTTAGAAATTTCATTGTCTCTATTTTCTACTATTGTGGTTTTGGAGAATAAGAGCAACAACTCAATTGGTTTGAAGCATGCTTTAACCACACACCTTGGTTTACTACATTATTTTCCACTGTAGCTGGCCCTTTAGTTGTTTTAGTCCTCATACTTATTTTCAGGCCTTGCATCATAACAAGCTTATAGCCTTGTTAAAAATTGAGTCAGCACTGTTCAACTCATGGTACTCAAGCAGCAGTACCAACCACTTGGTACTCACTCTTGTTGTCTCAGCTCTCCAACCCATTTTCAGAATAACCTTAAAAACACCTATGTAAACCCATGATTGGGTCTTATTTTTAGGTTCCTCTGAGAGGGGGTAATGAAAGACTCAAAAGAATCATACTTGCTATGAAAGGAACGTTTACTGTATGAATTCCTATCCCGCGTTCACTGTATTTTATAAATCCCTACCTCAAACCCCATAAGACCAGGCATATGTAAGGAAATAACTGGTTTCTTCTGCTTCTGCAACTGCTGCTGGCAGTGTATGTGAATGTTAAGCAATAAGCCCCTCCCAGCTATTCCTTTGCTTGAATTATGGTAGACTCTGTAGCGCCAGCCACTCTTCTGATAGGCTCTGTGTTGTTTCAAACCTGCTTGTATGTCGAAGCTGACTGTAAACCGTAGCTTATCTTACATTCCAGGAGGCTTAACTATCTCCTCTCTGCCCGCTTGACCATTAGTAGTCAATCATGGGCAGCTGACCTGCGCCCATGCAAATCAAAAGCGAACCCACCAATCTCAAGCACTCCTGTCCCCCGACATCACCACGGACCTAATTGAGAGCTAATTATGCAAGGTCCATGGACTTCATTTTCTATGTCATGCCCTCTTTTAATTGAATAATGTCTCAAGCCTAGGAAAAACTGGTCACGCCCAACACTTCCCTCGCAACTGTGTATATATACCACTTGCTGTACTAGGTCAGGGTTCTCATTCTCGAGCCTTTATGTCAGTTTCAGTTTGTGAGCCCAGACTCGAGCCTGAATAAAGACCCTCGTGTGTTTGTATCAGAGCTGGCTCTTTGGTGGTCTCTTGGATTTAGGACTTTGGGGTCCAACACCCTCATTTCTACTTTACGCAACTCCAGGCACATACTTTCTAGAGTAGTCACTTGCTTGGGTTCTACCCCTCTGCAACATACGACAGGTTTCTGCTGCCTGTACACTGTCATCTGATAGAGTCAGGTTCTTGCTTTGGTTTTTCTTTTCTTTTCTTTTAATTTTTAAAACAAAGTTTATTAGCAAGAAAAGAGAAGATAGAAGAAGAAAAATTCATGGCAGAAGGACCTGCCAAGAGCAAGAAGAACAACTGCCAGGTTCTTACTTGGTAACTAATTCCTGGTTTGTCTTGTATGAAACTTGCCCTCAAGGGCCCTTACTGTTCCTATCATGTGCCTCAGTGACTCCGTGTGGCTTCCTTTTCTAATCCTCCTTAATTTTCTCTTCCCTGTGCCCTCGTCTCCTGGGGTCCTCTAGCTTACTCTGAATGCTGCATTCCTGACTGCATCACATTCTGTTTCTCCTCCCCCTTCTTACCCACCAGCACTGACCATACGCCTTTGTCTTGATGAAGTGCACATATTTCCCAATACTCTTCTTTCAGAAAACTTCTAAATGCTGTAATTGGTTTGGGACTCACCATTTCACATCCAATAACTTTATCCCACCAAAATAAAAAATCCTACATGTTTTTCTCATGCCCTTCTTTCTTATTTATGTTAAATACAAGCTCTTTGTCTTCCTTGTACCTATATTCCATTGAGATCCAGGGCATAGCAGGCTGTGAGTTACATTCTAAGGTGGAATAGTGAGCTTCTTGAGGGGAGCTGTAGAAGGACTGTATATTGTGAGCATCGAGAATGCTTCATATGTTCCTGCCCCAAAAGGTAGCAGCAGGGCATAGAACATCTGCACAGTACTGATGCAATCTCAAGGTATCATCAATGCTATAGAAATGCTCCTCTCTGAAAACTGCCCCACATATCTCCTGTGTATTCTGGATGCAGGGAAGGTAGATCTTCAATGGCAAGGTAAGTCCTGCTCTCTATTTCACTTTCCACCACCAGCTCTAACCAAAAAAGATAAGACCTTAGTCAATAAGTTACTTGCTTCTCAAAGTCACCATCCAAGTATGTGGGTTTCTGAGTCACTAGTTCTGGATGCAAGTCATAATATGATACACTGTCTCTGCTCCTTCCTGCCTTAGCGAAGCATGAGTCCTGACTGTCCAGTGGCCCTAGTACCAGGCCTGGTCATCTGCTGCTGGTGTGCCACATCTCGGGATTCTATCAAAGCCCATGTGGGTGATGTGGATATGGGGTGAGCAGAAGCAGCGAGGAGGAGACATCCTCCCCAATGCTTACAGAAAGTGGATGCTGAGGAAGCAACTAACCTGCCCTATCAGGTGAAGCACAGCAGTCTAGAGGGGATATCATCCACTAAAGGGGTGAGAAAGAAATGGAGCCCAGGTTGGAAGTGGCATGTGATGGTCCTCAGGCATATAGAGATGCACTGATAAAGGATGGGACTTGATAGATGAAAGAGGGAGAGAGAGAGAAAGAGAGAAAGGTTGATTACTGGGACCTAATCCCAGCAGGATTAGAGTAGATGATCCAAGTTTTAGAAGAGACAATATTGAAGGACCTGTAGATGGTGTGGGTTTGGGCTAGAGGACTCAAAGAATGGGCATATGATGTTCAGGAATATGAGAGAGGGAGTTGGAGGTGACCATCCATTGGAAGCAGGTAAATGGTGGTGCTGACACCCAGGCAGGCAAAGAAAGGCCAAGGGATTCAGTATATCAGATATGAAGTGACAGTCTTTTGCCCTCTTCCACTTACCAGGATCTCCCTTCTCCATTGGCTTGATCATTTTGGCAACAATAGTGCCTTTCTTGATCCTTCTGCTATGTCTTGCAGTATGGTATATGAGACGCAGGTGAGTTGTGTTTTTTTTTAAACTTTCATTTTTGTCCACTCTCTTAGCCTTTGTTACCATTTTTTCTGTTTAATTACGTTGTCTTCAATCTTTCCATCAGACTCTTTCCCCTCAAATCCTATCTCCTTTATGTACAGATTTTTGAAAATTATTTAAAACACAGATAAGTTTGTCATCTTCACTTTTTTAAGTTTATAGTTCAGTGGTTTTGAATGCATTCACATTGTTGTGGCAGCAATCTCCAAACCTCTTTCATCTTGCAAAAATGAAACTCTATTTCTATTAAACACCAGTTCCCCATTTCCCTTTTCTTGTGCCCAGGCCTTGGCAAGAAATACTCTACTCTCTGTCTCTATGATTTGACTTGTCTAGGTACCTCATATAAATGGAATCACACAGCACTTGTCTTTTTGTGCTGGCTTACTTCACTTAGCATAATGTCCTCAAGCTTCCCCTGTGTTGTAGCACATAACAGGCTTTCCTTCATTTTTACATTGGAACAATATTTCATTGTGGTATGCAACACATTTTATTCATCCATTCATCTATGAACATATGGGTTGCTTCCACCTTTAGCTATTGTGAACAATGCTGCTATGAATGTGGGTACATAAATACTTCCTATGTAGAACTCCTTTTGTCCTGTGTTTTTTTAACAGGGCATATGAAGCTATGCCATGAGCTTTCACCATGTTTCCTCTCCCATTTGGAATAAGTTCCAAGATCTAAGAATCCCAACTGTCAGTTCTAGAGTCAATTTCATCATATTTCACTAAATGATCATCCTAATTGATTAAACGCAAGTCCCCATGAATTTTAAGATACATTATAACTTAAACACCCTTAGGAAAATTATTTAAAACCATGAATTTATTACAAGATCTGTGATTCACCCAGATTTTATATATGTTAAAATGTGAGAAAGAATGTGTCCCAGAATTAATAAAGCATGATTTATTCATCATAATGATGATTTCTCTTTGGCTTCTAATTTTTAAACTTTTCTGCTTCTGCTTAAATATCATCTGTCAAAGAAAAACAAATATACTTGTGCTGGGATGCTTATATTTGCAGGGACATGGAATCCTTGGATGTAATCTCTCTGTATCTGCCTAGATGACTTTCTAACCCCTGAGACACAGCTGAGATGCTTCTTCCCCAGGAAGACTTTCCTAGTGTATCTTGGAAGTAACTATGCATTGCAGGTATTTTTGTTTTTCTCCCCTTTCTCCTTGTAAGTTCCTTGAGGGCAGTGGTCCTTATTTGTGAATCCCTGTAGATCTCTTACCTGTAAGTTCATTTTCTCAGTAAAAATCACCTGAATTGCTATAACTGGCCTTCTTTTGGAGTCATTTCATTTTTCCCTCTGTAGTGAATATTCTGGATTGTCCTCTTTTCACTAAAATGTTTTCCAATTAGTCAATAAATAGTATGCTTTCTAGTTTCTGCTATGAACTCCCCTGCAGAAAAACTACCTTTACCCTTACTTCAACTATAATCTAGCTTTAGAGTATCATGAAAATGGGATTCTGCTTCTCATTTTTCCAGTGAGAAGGAGTGAGTCAGGGTGGGTTCAGGTGGATTGTTATACACTCCAGAGAAAGGCCTAAGAGGACTGTTTTTGCCCTCAGGGTCCTTGATATCTGCGCTGTATCAATGCAGTGATAGCACTGATTTATATTTACCTGTATTTATTCTTGCTTATTTCACAATTTTGTAGAACAGCCCATTTTTAAAAAAATCCAAATCCATTTAGACTGAAACATTAGGTATGGGGAAATTTGAGTATATATTTTTTATAAAACTTAGGAAAGTAAATCAGAGCTAACAGACCAGAAGTTTTGGAGAAGCCAGGGATACTAGAAGCAATTCTCCTGCCTGGAAATTTTCAAACAATATGGTCTTTAGAACTTGAGAAATGTAGCAATTGGGTGCTACACAGGGATCTTTCTCCTCTCTCTCTCTCTCTCTCTCTCTCTCTTTTTAAAAAAAAATTAAAAATGTGTTTTTTATTACATGTTTAACTTCAGTCACCTTCAAAATAATCTGTTTGACACAATACACCCATCAAGACACTTTTTCCACTGCTCAAAACAGCTTTTGAACTCATCAATTTTGATGATTTTTAGTGCTTCTGCTAAAAAATCTTTCTCCCTCTCTATTAGCTCAGCTAGTACTTTCTCCAGAATGCATCAAACTCAACCAATCTTATAAAATAGTCATGTTACTGTTATATCCTTTGTGGAGCGCCTCCGCCCTAACATGGCGCCCGAAGCAGCCAGACCTCAAGACAAAACAAGCCCTAATTAGGCAACTAAAGGATGTCGGCATACATTCCTCTCTCACAGGCCTATTGGTGTGTGCCGCGTTACCTTAATTGATTGGCAGAGATACTAGATTAAAGTCATGGGAAAGAGAAACAAGCAGCTGAGACAGCTGAAACAGCTGAGACAGCTGAGGCAGCTGAGACAACTATGTAATAGCCTGGGATTAAAGCAGCTTGCAGAAGAATCGTGTGAGAGTCGTTATTGAAAGCGACAAGTGGTGGCCCGTACGGGGAGCCTCGAAGAAGCCGAAATCCTTGGATTCAGAACTGCAGCTGCTCAGGGCAGTCAACTGGTATGTAGACCCCACAAAAAGAAAAAAAAAAAAAAAAAAACTAGAAAGGTCATCGGTAAAGAGGCGATTTAAAGGAAAAGGGGTTTCCTCGGTAAAGAGGCGATTTAAGAAGGTCCTTGGTAAAGAGGCGATTTAAGAAGGTCCTCGGTAAAGAGGCGATCTAAAAGGGCCCCCGGTGTAGAGGTGATCCCCTTTTTGCTAACATGGGCACTACTTCCTCTCACCCGCTTTTTCAGGCTCTTAAAACTCTCCTAAAAACAAAAGGACTAAAACTAAGGGATAAAACCTTGACTGATTTTATCACACAGGTAGACGGGATTGCACCGTGGTTTGCCGTTTTGGGGAATCTCACAGTGGGTAGTTGGGACAAAGTGGGGCAGGATATTGACCATGCCCGAGAGCTAGGAGAGGTGAGAGGTGGGGTCCAGCCCCTTTGGAGACTGGTTCGTGCCTGTTTGGAAGATCAAAAGTGCTTGCAAACAGTTGAGCAAGGCCAAGCAGCGCTTGACCAAATAAAAGAGGAACGATCAACTTCCTCAAGAGGGAACAGCGAGGCAGCCTCTGACTCGGAACTGGAGTCAGATGAGGAACTTAGAAATCTCGTGGCTCGAGTTGAAAAGTTAGAACTCAGTCGGGGCCGTGTCCAAGATAAGGGCGGATCCTCTGTCCCTGGGTCAGTAGGAGTTCCTCCCCCATATAATCCTTCTGCGTCTCCCGGAAAAGGAGGCGCTTCTTTCAACAATGAAGTGTGGAGGGAGGTCCACGCCAGCGGCACATGGCAAACTTTTCCGGTGTTTGTGGACAATGCAGGGAACCAGTACCATGAACCATTAGATTTCAAAACAGTGAAAAACCTCGCGGAGGCCGTACGAACGTACGGGCTCACTGCTGCCTTCACCACCACAGCAATGGTGGAGGCACTAGACCGGTTCGCCATGACCCCCGGAGACTGGCAGAGATTAGTGAAGGCTTGCATGAATCCAGGACAATATTTAGATTGGAAGGCCTATTATATAGAATTGGCTAATGAGCAGGCAGCAAGAAACCGGGCGGCGGGTAACGGGGATTGGGACGTTGATATGCTGTTGGGGCAGGGCCGTTTTGCTAACCAACAGATAGGATACCCCCAGGTTGTGTATGATCAAATTAATCACATGGCAATGCGAGCCTGGAAGGCATTGCCTAGCCGAGGGGAGGTATCAGGTAATCTCACCAAAATTACTCAAGGTTCCACAAAGCCTTTTTCAGACTTTGTGGCCCAAATGATGCAGGCCGCAGGGCATAGTCGCCATTTCCCCGGGAGATTGAATAGCTCAGTTGCTTCTTCTCCCCAGCTTACATGGCTTTTTTCCGTCAAAAGGTAAGAAAAGAGATGATAAAGGCTTTGGCTCGACCGGCACAGAGATAGCCTGTGTAGCTTTTGATATGGATAAACGCCCTATGCTGACATTGAAAGTAGAAGGAAAGAAAATCATGGGTCTTTTAGATACAGGGGCAGACAGGAGTGTTATCGCACAAAAGGATTGGTCGCCCTCTTGGCCCGTTCAACAGGCGGCACAGACCCTTCGAGGTTTGGGTTACACAAAAACCCCTGATATCAGCGCCAGGGAATTACATTGGGAAGATCAAGAAGATCATAAAGGGAAAATACAGCCCTATGTCCTAGAGCTCCTGATTACCTTATGGGGAAGGGACTTGTTAACTGCTATGGGATTCTCGCTTAGCAATTCTCCCTACTCCCCTATAGCTCACCATATTATGCAGACTCAAGGTTTCCATCCATCCTTCGGATTAGGGAAAACACTCCAGGGAAGGCGTAGTCCAATTCCAGCATCTTACAAGCAAGATAAACATGGCTTGGGTTTTTCTTAGTGGCCACTGAGAACACCATACCCATTACCTGGAAAACCGAGGAGCCGGTATGGGTAGCTCAGTGGCCTATCTCCTCGGAGAAATTGCAAGTCACTCAGCAATTGGTTGCAGAGCAGCTACAGGCAGGACACATTCAACCATCCACTTCTCCATGGAATACTCCTATTTTTGTAATTAAAAAGAAGTCAGGAAAATGGCATCTGTTGCATGATCTTAGAGCTGTAAATAAACAGATGCAAATTATGGGGCCTATTCAAAGAGGTCTCCCACTATTATCTGCCTTACCAAAGGGCTGGACAGTATTTAGCATAGATATCAAGGATTGTTTCTTTTCCATCCCATTACATAAATCAGATATCCACACTTTGCATTCACTCTTCCGTCCACTAATCATGAACAACCTGACCAAAGATATGAGTGGGTGGTTTTACCGCAGGGCATGGCTAACAGCCCTACCCTATGTCAGATTTTTGTTGATGCTGCGCTTCGCCCAATTAGACAGCAATTCCCTGAATTGAGATGCATCCATTACATGGATGGCATCCTGCTGACCTCCAAGGATGACCACTATTTAGAGGAGGCTTTTACACAAGTGATTAAGGCCTTGGAGGCCCAGGGCCTCTATATTTCTCCTGATAAGATTCAGAAAGACAAGATAATAGAATATTTGGGATTAAAAATCTCCCCTGATACCATCACGCCCCAGAAGCTTACCATTAGAACAGATAATTTGAGAACCCTCAACGATTTCCAAAAACTGCTAGGGGATATTAATTGGGTCCACCCGTCATTAGGAATTCCAAATCAAGATTTACGTCCTTTATATGACATCCTGTTAGGGGACCCGCATTTAGACTCCCCTAGATCCCTCACAGAGGAGGCTAGAGAGGCCCTACATAAGGTAGAAAAGGCAATTAGTACAGCCGCTCTTAGGCGTGTTTCCTTAGAGAGCCCTATATGGCTTTGTATTCTCCCTACTCAGGCTCAGCCAATGGGAGTACTGTGGCAGGATGGCCCCTTATTATGGATCCATCCGAAGACTGCCATACTAAAAACAGTGGAGCATTATCCAATCGCTGTTGCTGAGTTGGCCATCCGTGGACTACAACAATGCCTAATGCATTTTGGCCAACAGCTGCACCTCCTCGTGGTGCCATACACCGCCTATCAAGTGCAGACATTGGCTGCTACAGTGGATGTATGGGCTATCCTAAGGTGCAGCTTTGTAGGACAGATAGATAATCATTTCCCAAAAGATCCCATGCTGTCCTTTGTAAAAGAACACCTGGTCATTTTCCCTCAAATCACTCGAAATGACCCCATTCCTCAGGCTATTAATATCTTCACAGACGGTTCCAAAACTGGCCTTGGCGCATATGTAGCAGATGGACATTCCCCCACGGTAATGCAATTCCAGTCCAGCTCTCCTCCGCAGGTAGAGCTTCAAATTGTTTTGGCCGTATTTCAACGTTTTTCTCGATCGTTTAACTTGTTGTCAGATTCCCAATACGTAATCAATTTAGTTAAATCTCTTGAAGTGGTAGGCCGAATATCCCCCGCTAGCCCTATACATACATTTGCCTCCAAAATTCAACAGCTGATATGGCAACGTTCAGAGCCATTCTTTGTTCAGCATATCCGTGCGCACACTGGCCTACCAGGACCCCTCAGTGAGGGTAATGCCCAGGCTGACAACCTTACGCGACTTCAACAGGGTTTCTTTGTAACCCCTGCCCAAAAGGCACAAGATTTTCATGCCCAGTTTCATGTTAACTCAAAAACATTACAGACCCATTTCCAAATACCACGTCATGTGGCCAGAGATATTGTAAAATCTTGCAGATCATGTGTTACTTTCCACCCCCCCCCTTCATGTGGGGTGAATCCAAAAGGCCTTCTCCCCTCATGGGTTTGGCAAATGGACGTCACTCATGTGACAGAGTTCGGTAACCTCAAGTATGTCCATGTTTCCATAGATACCTGTTCCGGAATTTTGTTTGCTTCGGCCATGGCTGGAGAAAAGGCACATCATGTTATCTCCCATTGCTTGGAGGCGTGGGCCGCCTGGGGCATGCCTCAGCAAATTAAAACAGATAATGGCCCCGCCTACACCTCCCGAACATTTCAACAGTTCTGTGCACAAATGAACGTGGACCTGCGCCATGGGCTCCCTTATAATCCCCAAGGTCAAGGAATAATCGAGAGGGCTCATCGCACACTAAAAGAACTACTTCAAAAACAAAAAGGGGGAATAGGCATGGGTTACAAACCTAAACAAAGACTTTCATTAGCATTATTAACTTTAAATTTTCTTCAGCTGGACAACGAGAACAATTCTGCTGCGGACCGCCATCTGGGCGCAGTACCGCATAAAAGGGGCTATGTTAAATGGAAAGATGTTATCACGGGACAATGGAGAGGTCCCGACCCAGTATTAACGTGGGCGAGAGGATCTGTGTGTGTTTTTCCACAGGACAGCCCAGACCCGGTGTGGGTGCCTGAGTGACTAACACGCACTACAAAGACCCCCGAGGAATGAACCCCGATTGCTGATGATGAATCCGACGACGTGGCTTCTGCTGGGAACGCTGATGCTGAACCTTCCCATAAGTCGTGCTGAGCAACAATGGGGAATTTTAACAGTATTTCCTAGACCTATACCTGTTACTTATTCGGCACGTACTTTCCCCAGATTTTTCACTACTAACAACAGCCTAGAGTCGACCTCTCTTACCCCTTGGACCGGATGTCAGGCTAGGAAAGTAGGATGGGCCCAGAAACCATACTTTACCTTTTCTCCTTACATCTCCACTGTGCCCAATTCGACCTGGCCAAGATATAATTTTACTTATCAGAATCCTACTCAAACTGTACATTTCAACCCTTTCCATCTTTGGCTCCTCTGCGGAGAACGTGGTGGTTGTTCAGATATCTTTCCCTTGGTCATGATCTCAGGCGGGGCTGCAGGACGCAGCCAGATTTCATGGAATGGGACTGAACTTTTCGAACCTTCAGTAACAGTTTCCCCTAGCTCCGAGAACGTCACCTTTCGACTTACCCCGGTTTGCCTTCATCCTCCTCTCCTTTTCCTAGTTAGCAACGCTGCAGTGTCCTCAACCCTTCTTACCTGTGACAATCGCACCTGCTTCTACACCCTGTGCTGGAACGCCTCTACATTTCACGTTGCTGTGGTGCTACGTTTACCATCCTACTTGCCTGTTCCTGTGGAGGGCCCTAATGCCCTCTCTCTTTTTTTAGACAAAGGAGAGACTTCGGCATTACAGCCGTTATCATTGCAGCAATTGCAATGGTGGCCGCTGCAGCTGCTACAGCCGCTGTTGCCATGTGTACCACAGTACAGACCGCCACCCCTTTAAACACCTTGTCTTCCACTGTTGCTGTGGCATTAAACACCCAAAGTAATTTTAACAGTCACTTGTGTGGCGGCATTATGATCTTAAACCAAAGAGTTGACGTGGTACAAGAACAAGTAGATATTCTCTGGCGCATGGCGCAAATAGGGTGTGAATGGCACACTATTGCTTTATGCGTAACCGGCATTCCATACCACAATATGACTATTGCTGCTAACCTCTCTCGAGAGCTTTCCCTCCATCTTTTAGGTAATTGGTCCCAAGAGTTCGACAACCTGACGGAGGCTCTACGTCATGAAATCATCAGCGTCAACTCCACCAGAGTAGATTCAGTCGTCGCTCAAACCTTGGCCTCCTGGATCGCCCAGGCAGCATGCCATCTTAAAGAGTGGGCGGGAATGGGTTCTATGGCCCTTTTGTTATTCTCTTGTTGTGTCCTGTGCCTCTATTGTCTCTGCCGTATGCATCGATGCAATGCACATGACCGTGCGCTACTAGCGCAGGCCTTTGCTGCCATGGAGGTGGATCAATCCCCTCAGGTCTGGGTTGCCACGCTAGAGCAATAAGAGCAGGGCAGGATGTGAGAATAGTACTGCACACGGGGGCCCAGGAGGAGTTACCCCATGGAGGGCATGTCCAGCTGCATATGGGTTGACATCGCCTTTCCCATCCCCAGAAAATCGGTGTCGGACAGGTGGGCAGTCGGTCTGGCGATTACACGCGCGAGATAGACTGTCTTACATGGTCCTTGTTATATGGGGGCTGTGACCACTACCCTCTCCTGCCAAAACAAATAAAAAAGGGGGAGCTGTGGAGTGCCTCCGCCCTAACACGGCGCCCGAAGCGGCCAGACCTCAAGACAAAACAAGCCCTAATTAGGCAACTAAAGGATGTCGGCATACATTCCTCTCTCGCAGGCCTATTGGTGTGTGCCGCGTTACCTTAATTGATTGGCAGAAATACTAGATTTAAGGTCACAGGAAAGAGAAACAAGCAGCTGAGACAGCTGAAACAGCTGAGACAACTGAGGCAGCTGAGACAACTATGTAATAGCCTGGATTAAAGCAGCTTGCAGAAGAATCGTGTGAGAGTCGTTATTGAAAGCGACAATCCTTGACTGTATCTCATATACAGTCCTGGGCCCTGATGAGTCTATGTTGTTAGAATGTGAACTATGAACAAGCTGCAGTAATAGCACCTGGCAACTTAGTAGGAAAAGTTTGGACCCTCCAACCCCTGACCTACTGAATCAGAAAATTTGGGAATGGAAATTATTGATCTGTTTTAACAAGGCTTCCAAGTGATTCTGATGCACATTCAAATTTTAAAAACCCTTGATTTGGTCACTTCTCACCTCTGCACTATTGACATTTTGAACCAGATAATTCTTGGTGGTAGTAGACTGTTCTTTGCACTGTAGATGTTAAGCAGCGTATCTGGCCTCTACCCATTAGATGCCAGCATTATCTCCTCAATTGTAACTACAGAATATTAGCTGGGTGTGGTAGTGTGCACCTGTAGTTCTGGCTATGTGGAAGGCTGAGGCAGAAGGATCGCCTGAGCCCAGCAGGGTGATGCTGGGGTGGCCGTGACTGTGCCACAGCACTCCAGTCTGGGCGACAGAGTGAGACTCCAACTCAAAGACAAAATAAAACATAACAAAAACAATAGAATATATGTTCAGACATTACCAAGTGTCCTCTAGAGAGCAAAGTTGACCCTAGATGGGAACCAAGATCTAAGGTAATAATTAGAATTTTATGCCCCTGCTTAGCTAATACAACCTTTGAAAAATTGACTTTCAGAAATAAATTTCCAGCCCTCAAATACAAGTGCTTTTCAACTATTTTTTGTGAGAGAGTGTGTGCATGTGTATTTGTGGGATTATTACCAATGTATAGAAATACAGTGCTCCCACCCTTATCTTCAGGGAGAGTAGATCCCCCGTGTATGTCTAAAAACACAGACAGTATCAAACCCCAATTTAGACATTATGTGATTTTACCCCTAATGTTTGAGGATGTATTTCTGAAATATAAAGATTATTTTATATATAACTACAATTACATTATGACACCAAAAAATTAAAGATTCCTTAATATCATTATCTAGTCACGGCTCAAACTTTTCCCAAATGTCTCATGACTTTTTTTATAGTTTATTAAACTAGAATAAGGCATATGCATTGAAATTGGTTTGATATGTTTTATGTCTCTCTTTTAATCTGTAGATTTCTCCTCTCATTTTTATTCTATAATTTGTTTTTAAAGGAATTGCATCATTCTTTTTGCAAAAGAATTGCAAAGATTGCCTAGATTGTAGATTTTGCTAATTACATGACTATGATGTCATTTAGCATGCCTCTCTGTTCTCTTTATTTACTGTATGAGTATATGGATAAATTTGTGATGTGATCAGAGCCAGGTTTATGTTGCTGTGTATATTTCACAAAAGGTGAGTAACGTTTGGTGGATATCATTTTTAACCCACATTAATGGGTCTCAACCCTTCCATGCATCTTATATACATAAAAGCTATTGAGGATGTCACAACAAAGTGAATGTACTTCGTGCCACAGAACTATACTCTTAAAAATGGCAAAAATGGTAAAACTTACATATGTACAGTTTACAATGAAAAAATGATTGAGAACACCAAAAAAACTTTTGTTTATATAGATGTGTGTGCTCATATAAAATGTATGTCTTGATAAGTTGCTAGATACTTATATCTTAGAAATAAAAACTAATAAATACTTTAAATATTTATAAACTCACATAAATAATACACTCATTACATGTAAACAAAAATAACATGTTTATTTTTAAGTGTTTTCCAGATATTTAGTGGAAAGGATGGCCTTGTAGCTTTTTCTTTTTTCTTTCTTTTTTTTTTTTCATTTTAAAAATTCTCCTTAATGTCTGGCTTAATAGAAAGCAACCACATTTTTATATCTCTCTTTTGACATACAGTTTGATGCCAGATAGCCTCTGGAGAACAATGCAAACCATGAGGAGAATAGAATGAAAAAGCTTTTTAAAATGTTATTATTGTTATAAGAATGATTTTGAATCCTCTGAAAGGATGTCAGGGGCCTCAAAGTGTCCTTGGGCCACACTGTATGAAAAATGGCCTAGGGGTGAGAAAAAGAATTATATAAGAAAAAGTATTCTTCATTTATTTGTTGGAATTGTTTTAAATTCAGAGTCCCACTCTGTCACCCAGGCTGGAGTTCAGTGGCATGATCATAGTTCTCTGCAGCCTCAACCTCTTATGTTCAGACCATCCTTCTGCCTCAGTCTCCTGAAGTAGCTGAGACTACAGGACCAGCTAATTTTTTTATTTTTGTAGAAATGAGGTCTTGCTATGTTGCCCAGGCTGGTCTCAGACTCCTAGGCTCAAGCAATCCTTCCACCTTGGCCTTCCAAAGTGCTGAGAATACACGTGAGAGCCACCATGCCCATCTATTTGTTAAAATATTTCTTTAAAAAAAAAGGCCTTCTCCTTAATAGCTATCTTATTACCCTGAGGTAATCAAAGAAAAAATATTTTACTGTTTCCATTTATTTATCAGCTCTCAAGAGACTGGATTATTTTTATGGCATCCTCCACAGGTAGACAATAATATTTTTTGCATAATCGTATACTCATTAAATTCAATCTATTTGAAATTTTTGAATCTGTCAAAATAATTGTTTTCATTGAGGCTCAAATGGTTCCATCTTTGTCAGTAAGATCCTTTTCAAGTCAGCAGCTCCTGAATCTTTAAATATGCTTCTGTCATTGAGGACTTTATTGCTTCCTGATGGAAGGTTGTTCAAGGCTCTTGCAGAAACTTCCTGCCCCACATTAAAAATTAGTTATTTCTCTGAGGACCACTGATCTCTTACAGTAGGAAAATGTGATGTGGAAACCATAATCTAGGTTAGCCCTGGTTTATTGACCTTCTAAGAGGGTAAACTTAGAAAAAAAGACTGTGGGGGAGTTTTATGATAAATATAATCATGAGTTCATGTTTATACTTTAAATTCAAGTTTAGAACTATGGAGTTTTACTCATCTATCTCACTTCTACTTCCCTTTTCTCCCACACTGAAAATCCTAGTTCCCAATTAATGAATGCAATCATGTACTCACCTGAGTTCACAACACACAAAAGGCAGTCTTACAAACATTAGGTTAGAAAGATGGTAGAATAAGAGATAACACACTTATATCTATCAAAAGCAATAGGAATTGTTGACCCCAGATGGGAACAAAAATCTAAGGTAATAATCAGAAGTTTATGCCCCTGCTTACCCAATATGACCTGTGAATAATTGACTTTCAGAAATAGATTCTCTTAAACTACAAGTGTTTTCCAACTATTTTTGTGTGAGTGTGTGAATGCCAATGTCTTTGTGTGATTTTTGCCACAAAACATCTCTGCAGAGGCCTCAGGATTAAAGTGGAAACCTGTGAAAACCCTTGGTGGAGCCCAAGCCCTAGGACGGCGAGATTGAGACCACAATCCAGCAGCTGCATAGCAGACCCTCCAATAATGATTCTGGGTTCAAACCCAGAAACAGCCCCATTACTCGAAATGCTTGGTTGCAGTCCCATTTGCCTAGAATTTGAAATCAAAACCATCTGTCAAGAGGCCAATAAGGAAATATACAAGCTAGTGCTTCAACAGAAAGACTCATCTGCCCGCCAACATTGATCCTGGCAGTAGATTTTGAAAGCAGCCCTGTGACAATCATGTAATCCTTCTTTTTCCTTTAAAACCTTTGTTTGCCCTCATACTCCTAAACACGTGTTACCAATGGAAAAGAGGCCATTTTGGTTATATTAAAACAGTCTTTTAGAAAATTCTTAGAAACTTAAATTAAGCTGAGTTGGGCTAAACATAGAAGCCGTTTGAATTTAAAAGTGAACATTTTTTTCTTACCCACCCCACTTCACTATCCTTGGATCTAGTATCTGTTGCTGGTGCTAAAGTGAACACAACCATCTGCATAGAGCCCCCGGACAAGCAGGAGACAGACACAAAAAAACTGCACATCCCCGGAAAAACCTCTGATGGACCTAGATAAGAAATGGGCTCTGCTGAAACTTTCTAAAACCCAGAAATATATCTGTTCCTTTGAATCTCTAAATGGCAACTGCTCTATTTCTGTCTTTGTATTAACTTTATGTACAATGCTTAATTATGCCATGTGAACCAGAACTCCCAGAATTAGCAACAAACTGTAGCCAACTAGAAAGTATGTAGCCCCAAATTGTTCAAGGTATCTGTAACTTAAAAGAATGGCAGGACTGATGTAATCTGAGTACCATAACTCTTTGGGGTCTAAACACTGATTAAGAAAGAAACAGAGATGGTCATAAGACACATAATCATTATTAATCAATAGTGGGGAAAAGATAAGAAATTGTATGTTTTGTTATAAATACTGGATGGAAACTCTGCTTAAATGAACAGGTTTTCGGTGGAAAACACAGCCTGTTCCTGATCCCATGATATCAGAATAAAACTCCATACTTCTCTCACTTTCTGCCTCTCATATTTGATTGACTGCAAGGGAAACAGCTGATTGTTGGATTGAACCGTAACATATGCATGAGGTTTACTGTGTCATGTGTTCCCATTGCAATGTTCTATTTGCAAACAAATATATATATT
>JAPVLO010003305.1:0-23511 GCA_027257055.1 Cephalopachus bancanus
AATACTGTGCAGCCGGGAAAAGCAGGGGGTAAATTTATTCAATCCTCTTACATGCAAATTTTTTTTTTTTTCTTTGAGTTGGAGTCTCATTCTGTCGCCCAGACTGGATGCAGTGGCTGCTCCCGGCCACCGCAGCCCGACCTGCTGGTTCCGGCGATCCTTCCGCCTCAGCCCCCCAAGTACCGGAATTACAGGCATGCCTACCACGTCCGGCTGATTTTTTGATTTATTGAGAGATGAGGTCTCACTGCCCAGGCGGGTCCAAACCCCGTGGGCTCAAGCAATCCACTCACTTCAGCCTCCCAAAGGCGCGGGATTACAGGCTGAGCCACTGACCCAGCTCATGCCAAATCTTTTTTACATTCACTCATTTAATCTTCCTCTAAAATTCTCCAAGGTAAGAATTATTAATGCCCCCTTTTTATAGATGACAAACAAGGACTCAAAAAGGGGGAAACTAGGAAGAATCGGTTCCAATGCCTATAGTGGTTATGTAGTTAGCATAAATAAAGTGGCCCAAGAATAAGAAGTATGAACCCGGGGCTTGGGGGCTCAGCCTATAATCCCGCACCGGGGAGCTGAGCAACTTGGCAAGCCCCATCTCTACAATAAATCAAAAAATTAGCAACTTGGCAAGCCCTCATCTCTACAATAAATCAAAAAATTACCCGGGGTGTGGTAGCGTGCGCCTGTTTCCAGCTATTTGGGAAGGCTGAGGTGAAGGATCGCCGGACCCCAGCGGGTCGGGGCTGCGGTGGCCGGGAGTGGCCACTGCACCCCAGTCTGGGCTACAGAGTGAGACTCCAACTAAAAAAAAAAAAAAAAAAAGAATAAGAAGTATGACACAATTGGGACTTAATTGTCGATCTTGGCGTCAAAGATACAGTGGGGAAGGGTGGAGACTGACACAAACCAGAGAGCTTGGCCATTTTTTTTTTTTGAGTCAGAGTCTGACACTGTTGCCCGGGCTGAAGGCAGTGGCACGCTCATAGCTACCGCAGCCTCGATCTTTTGGGACTCAAGTGATCCTTCTGTCTCAGTTTTCCCAAAGGGAGCTAGAACTACAAGTGTGTGCTGCCATCCTCAGCAATTTTTTTTGATTTGTTGTAGAGACAAGATCTTGCCAAGTTGCCCGGGCTGATCTCAAACCCCATGGGCTCAGGCAATTCTCTCACCTCCATCCCCCCAAAGTGCTGGGATTATAGCGTGAACCATTGTGCACAGCCAACACGGCCCTTCTTAAATGGCAGCCTCTACGCAACATAATCAGAGGCCAGTGTTGCCAAAGATTCTGTTTTTTCTAGAGAATCGAAAATCAGGATTTTTATGTGAAATCTCTCTCTCGCTTGCTATATATAAAATTTTTTTTTTTGGAGACAGACTCTCGCTCTGTTCTCCGGCTAGAGAGCAGTGGTGGAATCATAGCTCACTGAAACCCTTTAAAACTCCTGGGCTCAAGCAATCCTCTCACCACAGCCTCCTGAGTAGCTAGGACTATAGACTCACACCACCACTTTTTGGCTAATTTTTAAATTTTTGTAGAGACAGGGTCTCATTATGTTGTCCAGGCTGGTCTTAACTTTTGGCCTCAAGTGATCCTCCCACCTCAGCCCCCCAAAACACTGAGATTACAGGTGTGAGCCACCACACCTGGTCATGAAACCCTAGGCTTTTTTAAAAGCGTTTCAAATGTCTCCGATAATGGCATGCCAATCAGAACAGGTCTGTGTGTCAAATTTTGCAGCCTCTCCCCAAAGGGTCCCAGACCCCAAAGCCCTTTCCATTTTTCCAGCTGTCTCCAAAAGCGGGAGCCAGATGGTTTTTACTAAATTTTAAAGTATTAATATAAATTTTTTTTTTTTTTTTTTTTTGAGTGGAGTCTTACTCGTCACCCAGATTAGAGTGCAGTGGCCACTCCTGGCACTGCTGACAAAACACAATACTTGCATAAAAAAGTTATACCCCATTCTCTTACCATATATAAAACCAATTCAAAATGAATTATAGAACTAAAAGTAAGAGCTAAAACTGTAGAACTCTTAGAAGATAATATAGGAAAAAATCTCTGTGACTTTGGGTTAGACAAAGCCTTCTTAGATATAGTACCAGAAGCTCAAGCCCCAAAACGATAAAATCTGTAAATTGATTTCACAACAATTAAAAACTTTTTTTTTTGAGTTGGAGTCTCATTCTGTCGCCCAGGGTCATGCTCCTGGCCACTGCAGCCTTGACCTGCTGGGTCAGGCTATCCTTCTGCCTCAGCCTTGCAAGTAGCCAGAACTATAGGTGACCACCATGCCCAGCTAATTTTTTGATTTATTGCGGAACAAGGTCTCATCATGTTGCCCAGCTGGTCCTGAACCACGGGTTCAAGCAATCCTCTCGCCTCGGCCTCCCCCAAAGTGCTGAATTGTAGGCTTGAGTCACTAGGCCCAGCCAATTAAAAACTTTCATGCTTGAAAGGGTTTTGTCGTAGACTCGATGACTCAGCCTTTAGTCTCAGCACTTTGGAAGGCCGAGGCAAGTGGATTGCCTGAGCCTGTTGGTTTGAGATCAGCTCGGGAAACTTGGTGAGACCTCATCTCTACAATAAATAAATAAATTTTTTTTTTTTTTTTTGAGTTGGAGTCTCACTCTGTCCCCCAGACTGGAGTGCAGGGGCCTCTCCCGGCCACCACAGCTTCAACCTGCGGGGCCCCGGGTGACCCTTTCCGCCTCAGCCTTCCAGTAACCAGAATTACACATTACTACCACCCGGCTGATTTTTGGATTTATTGTAGAGATGAGGTCTCGCTGCCCAGCAGGTCTCGAACCCGTGGGCTCAGGCAATCCACTCACCTCAGCCTCCCAAAGCCACCGAGCCCGGCTGAAAAAAAATTTTTTTTTGAGTCGGAGTCTCACTCTGTCACCAAGGCTGCAGTGGAGTGGCATGCTCACCCACCACATCATCCACCTGCTGGGCTCCGGCAATCCTTCTGCCTCAGCCTTCCAATAGTCAGAACTACAGGTACACACCACTATGCCCAACTAATTTTTCTTTAATTGTAGAGATGAAGTCTTGCCAAGTTGCCTGGGCTGGTCTCGAAACCATGGGCTCACTTCGGCCCCCCCAACGTGCTGGGATTATAGGTGTGAGCCACTGCACCTGGCCTACTTTTTAAAAAAGGAAAATAGCAGCAGACAGCAGACACTCTTGCTGCTGCCCGGCCCATTGTGCCCTTCACAATGTGTCCTTACCTTTAAAAAATCTACCTTTTTAATTCAAATAAATAAAAAAAATTTAAAAGGGAAAATAATGGTTGGCAATGATGTAAAGAAATTGGACCCGGGGCTCAGTGGCTCAGTCTGTAATCCCGTGCCTTGGGAGGCTGAGGTGAGTGGATTGCCTGAGCCCGCGGGTTCGAGACCCGCCTGGGCAGCGAGACCTCATCCTACAGTAAATTTAAAAATCACCGGTGTGGTAGCGCATGCCTATAATTCGGGCTACGGGGGAGGGTGAGGCGGAAGGATCGCTGGAGCCCAGCAGGTCGGGGTTTGCGGTGGCCGGGAGCAGCCACTGCACTCCATCTGGGCGACAGAGTGAGACTCCAACTCAAAAAAAAAAAAAAAGAAAGAAATTGGAATCAGCACACACAAAGGAAAAAGTCTGTATGAACACACGAGAAGGTGGCCATCTGCAAGCCAAGGAGAAAGGCATCAGGAGAAAGAAATTTTGCCCGTACCTTGATCTTGGACTTGTAGATTCCAAGCTGTGAGAAAAAAAATTTTCTGTTGGTCGAGCCAAAGTAGAAAAAAAAAAAGAAAAGAAACGGGAACCCTCATACATTGTTGGTGGAAATGCAAAATGGTTTGGGCACTAAGGCATATTAAAGCTCACACCTGTAATTCCAACATTTTGGGAGGCCAGAGTGGGAGGATTACTTGAGGATTTTGAGACCAGCCTGGGCAACATAGAAAGACCCTGTCTATACAGAAAAAAAAAAAAGTAACTGTGTGTGTTGGTGTGTACTGCAGTCCCAGCTACTCAAGAGGATCACTTGAGCCCAGGTGTTCAAGGTTGCAGTGAGCTACAATGGCACCAATGTAACCCAAGCCGGACAATAGAACGATACCCTCCTCAAAACAAAAAGGAGGGGCCAATTGTGGTGGCTTTTATCTATCAATCTCAGCACTTTGGGAGGTTGAGGGGGGAGAGGAGGATTGTTGACCCTAAGTTCAAGACCAACCTGGGCAACATAGAAAAACCCTTGCCTCTAAAAATAAAAAATAAAAAAATTAGTCAGGCATGGTGGCATGCACCTGTAGTCCCAGCGACTTGGCAAGCTGAGGTAGAAGAATAGCTTGAACCCATGTGGTAGAGGCTCTTTGAGCAATGATTGTGCCACTGCACTCCAATCTGGGTGACAGAGTGAGAGCTTGACTTAAAAAAAAAACAAAAATTCAGGTGCTGTGGCAAAACTTTTGATGATTTCTTTTTTTTTTTTTTTTTTTGTGTTGGAGTCTCACTCTGTCACTCAGACTGGAGTGCAGTGGCTGCTCCCACCCACTGCAGCCTCGACCTGCTGGGCTCCAGCGATCCTTCCGCCTCAGCCTTACAAGTAGCTGGAACTACAGACGCTGCTACCACACCCGGGCTAATTTTTTTTTATTGTAGAGATGAGGTCTCACCAAGTTGTCCAGGCAAGTCTCGAACCCAGGGGCTCAGGTAATCCACTCACCTCAGCCTCCCAAAGCGCTGGGTTTACAGGCTGAGCCACCGAGCCTGTCCTGATGGTTTTTTAAAGTTAAATAATTACCATATTCCATCCCTATTATATAATCAAAATAATTGAAACCAGGTACTCAAACAAGTGCATGCACACTCGTGTCCATAGCTTTATTCACAATAGCCAAACTGGGCGCAATGGCTCACGCCTGTTATTCCAAAACTTTGGGAGGTGGGGGTGAAAGGATTACCTGAGCTCAGTTTGAGACCAGTCTGAGCAACGTGATGCGACCTCATCTCTAAAAAAAATCAAATAATCAACTAGGCATGGTGGTGCATGCCTGGGGTTTCCCAGCTACTTGGAAGGCTGAGGCGTAAGGATCACCTGAGCCCAGCAAGTTAAGGCTGCGGTGGCCATGAGCGTGGCACTGCACTCCAGCCTCGGTGACAGAGTGAGACTCCAACTCAAAAAGAAAACCACAGTACCCAAAAGGGTAAAAACAGCCCACATGTTTATCAGCAGATGACTGAATAAACAAATTCATCCATAATTTTATTCATTCAAAAAAGAGAATTAAGTACTATGCATACTGCAACATGGATGGACCTCCCAAAAATTTTATGCTAGGTGAAAGAAACATATTGTATGATTTTTTTATTAAAAATGTCCCTAGAGACAGCAAATTGGTCATTTCAAAGGGACTGAGGGGGGAAGGGGAGAAACTGCTTAATAGGTAAGGGTTTTTACTTTGGGAAAGATGGAAATGTTTTAAACTAGATACAGAGGTGGTGGTTGCATAACATTTTGAATGTACAAAATGCCACTGAACGGTTTACTTTAAAATGGTTCATTTTAAGTTATATAATTTTGCCCCAATAAATTATTCAAAAAAAAATGTGAAAAGGCAACCTGCAAAATGGAAGAAAACATTTTCAAATCATATATCTGATAAGAAACTTGTATCCAAGCCGGCTCGGTGGCTCAGCCTGTAATCCCGTGCCTTGGGAGGCTGAGGTGAGTGGATTGCCTGAGCCCGCGGGTTCGAGACCCACCTGGGCAACTTGGCGAGACCGCATCTCTACAATAAATTAAAAATTTTGCTGAGCGTGGTAGCGCACACCGGTAGTTCCAGCTACTTGGATGGTTGAGGTGGAAGGATCGCCGAGCCCAGCAGGTCGAGGCTGTGGGCCAGGAGTGGCCGCTGCACTCCAGTCTGGGCGACAGAGTAAAAACTCCAACTCAAAAAAAAAAAAAGAGAAACTTGTATCCAGACTATAGAAATAACTCTTACAACTTAAAAATAAAAGACAAAAAACCAGGCAGGGTGGCTCATGTCTGTAACTCAGTACTTTGAGGGGAGAGGATTGCCTGAGTCCAGGGGGTTTGAGACCAGCCTGGGCAACTTGGGGGGACCTCATCTCCACAAAAAAATCAAAAAATCAGCTGGATGTGGAGTGTGCACTTGTGGTTCCAGCTACTTGGAAGGCTGAGGCAGAAGGATCTCTGAGCCCAGCAGGTTGAGGCTGCAGTGGCTGTAAGCATGCCACTGTACTCCAGCCAGGGGGTCAGAGTGAGACTCCAACTCAAAAAAATAAAAATAACCGCGCTTGGTGGCTCAGCCAGTAATCCCACGCCTTTGGGAGGGTGAGGTTAGTGGATTGCCTGAGCCCACAGGTTCGAGACCCGCCTGGGCAACTTGGCGAGACCCATCTCTACAATAAATTTAAAAAAAAATTTGCTGGACTGGTAGCACGTGCCTGTAGTTCCAGCTACTTGGAAGGGTTTAGGCGGAAGGATCGCTGGAGCCCAGCAGGTCGAGGCTGCGGTGGCCGGGAGCGGCCACTGCACCCAGTCTGGGTGACAGAGTGAGACTCCAACTCAAAAAAAAAAAAGTAATGAAGTACTGATACATGCTTCAACATGAACAGTGAAAACATGTTAAGTGAGAGAAGCTAAACACTATTGTATGACTCCATTTATATATAAAATGTCCAAACAGGCAAATCCAAAAGACAGAATGTAGATTTTTGGTTGCCAGAGGCTGGCAGTTCTGGGGGTGGGAAGGAGGGGGAAAAGGGGGTGTCTCTTTTTGCATGATGATGTACTAACATAGATTGTGGTAATGGTTGCACAAATCTGTGAGTAGACTAAAAACTATTAAATTGTATACCTTTTTTTTTTTTTTTGAGTTGGAGTCTCACTCTGTCACCCCGACTGGAGTGCAGTGGCGCACGTTCCCGGGCCCCCTCTGCCTCAACCTGCTGTGCCCCGGGGATCCCCCTGCCTCAGTCTTCCAAGGAGCTGGAACTACAGGCCGCGCTACCACACCCCTAATTTTTGATTTATTGTAGAGATGAGGTCTCGCCAAGTTGCCCGGGCAGGGCGAACCTGTGGGGTCAGCGATCCACTCACCTCGACCTCCCAAAGTGCTGGGATTACAGGCTGAGCCACCAAGCCCAGCCATAATTTTTTTTTTTTTTTTAGTTGGAGTCTCACTCTGTCACTCAGGCTGGAGTGCAGTGGGACACTCACGGCCACCCAAACATCGACCTGCTGGGCTCCAGCCCTCCCCCCACCTGTCTTCCAGGTAGCTGTCACTACAGGTGTATGCTAACAAAGCCCGGCTAATTTTTGGCTTTTGTAGAGACAAAAGGGCTCGCCAAGTAACCTGGGCTGGTCTCGAACCTGCGAGTTCAGGCAATCCACTTGCCTCGGCCTCCCAAAGTGCTGGGATTGTAGGCTGATCCACCGAACCAAGCCCACGCTTTTTTTTTTTTTTTTTTTTAGTTGGAGTCTCACTCTGTCTCCCAGACTGGGGTGGTGGCCGCTCCCGGGCCCCCGCAGCCTCGACCTGCTGGGCTCCGGCGATCCTTCCGCCTCAGCCCTTTTAAGGAGCTGGGAAATTTCAGGCATGAGCTACCATGCCCAGCTGATTTTTTGGTTTATTGTAGAGATGAGGTCTCGCTCCCAGGGGGTCTCGAACCCACGGGCTCAGGCAATCCCTCACCTCAGCCTCCAAAGGCGCGGGATTACAGGCTGAACCACCGAGCCCGGCGCATTATATCTTAAAGTAGTTAAAAAAAGGGAGAAGGGGTTAGATACTCCTTGCCTGACACAGGTGTGCCTTCCTGGGTTTTCCATAAATACCTCGCTGGAATGGGAGCCTCAGAATTGAGGCCTCAAGTGAAGGCTCCATCAAAGTCTGTATGTCAGCATTCCCCATACCAAAAGCAAGTCCTGGACAGGGTGATTTGATGGATGAGCACAGCACAGGCTATGCAGAAATGGGGAAAGAGTGGCTTGGGACTTGACATTCCTTTCTCCCTAATAGCTTGCCTTCTGTACTGCATAGGTGGAAAATGAAAAACTACATTTCCCAGACTCCCTTGCAGTTAGGGCTCTGGATGTGAATGGGGGAAACTGTTAATGTAGATATATTTTAGTGAGATTTGGAAGGTGGAAGTTAAAAGGTCAAAGGTTCTGGTCAAAGCCATTCCTGCAGCAGTGTCAGCAGAAGGCCTAGTGTCAAAGTTTGGGGGATCTTTTTTTTAAAAAAAAAGTTTTGATGGAGTATAATTGACATAAAAAACTGTATATACTTAATGTGTACAATTTGATGAATTTAGACATATACATCCACTCACGAAACCTTCACTACAATCAGGTAATAAACATATCCATAACCTTTAAAAGTTTCCTCATGCTCCCCTTTTGATGTTTTATGGTAATAAACTTAGCATGAGATCTATGCGCCTAATAAATGTTAGAATGCACAATACAGTATTGTAATTACAGGGACAGTGTTGTACAGCAGATCTCTAGAACAATTCATCTTATGTAAGTAAAAGTTGGCACCCATTTTTTGTTTTTGCTTTGTTTTTTTAGCACACATCTGCAGTCAACAGTTGCAGTGGAAACTCCCTGATTCTCATCCTTTTTTGAGTGTAGCAAAGGAAGTAGCTCCCCTGGCTACTCATTCTGTAGAGTTCTAGGGATCTTTCTGTAGGCCTAGTCTAGAACAAGTTTCCTTCCAATTATTTTGAAAGACTTAATACCCTGAATTACATCCCTTTTCCCCTTGGTGATATTTTTTATGAGTCTGCAGCAGAATCCTGATGAATATACCCACTTCACCCAAGTGGTCTTTCATGAAGACACAATCACTCTGAAACCTCTGTTTCCTCATCTTCAGGAGTAAGAACACCTCACTGAGGATTAAATATGAAATATTTTAAGAGTCTAGCACACTACTTGACAATAGTTTTATGAACTGAAGTTATTCTTTATTAATATTTTATCAGAAGTAACCACAGCTCACACCACAGTGAGGGATCAAACACTTAGTCTGTCTTTCCCCTTCCTTTCAGAAGCCATCTTGATCTTGCCTATCTTGATCTTTCCTATCTCTGAATCTTTAAAACCAGAGCCAGCAAAGTCTAATTGCACTCTGTGCCAGCTACGAGAGACTGGGGCAAGGGGAAAAACTTAGATTGGACAATCTAGGGACCATTACCCTTTTTCACAGAAGAGAAAAAATGAGGCTTAGAGAAGACAAAGGATTTGCTCAAGAATAGTAAGCCATGAATGGATTTGAAGCCAGGTTGGTGTGAGCCCTTTTTTAGTGCTTGGTACATAAACTTGTTATTTTAGCACATGATCCTTCCCCTTTCAGCTTAGGAATGCTTAGCTTGGCTTTCTTATTTCAGTGAGAAAATATCTCAATGAGCAACTCTCTAGATTTTCAGCAGATAGGGGCCCCTACACCCAAAAATAGGGCAATTTGGGTACCACAAAGAGGATTTGGAAGGCAGCAGGTCCTTTGCCAAATGAGGCCAAGATCGCTAACCCTGATTGCTCACCCAAGGAGTCAGGAGAGAAAGAGTTGTTCATTAGACTGACGTTGTCCAAGAGAAAGTGGTGTGTTTGGTGCCGTGGGGCTGCAGGGGGGAAAAGGGCCCAAGCCTTCTTGAAGGAGCACGTGGTCTAGCAGGTAGATCAGGCAGGGACTGTGAATCCACCCTCTCCTGTCCATCACCAGTCCGGAGCTCCCCAATGACACCCTCCTCAGAGTCCCAGAGTTTTCACACCCTCAGAAGTTTCACCCCAGTACTCATCCCACCAAAGACTTCATCTTTCAGGTTCACTGGGCAACCTCCTCTTGAAAACCCCTAAGACCCCAAACAGCAACCTCTCCCCCCTCTGAGGGTCCCCACCCTTCAGTGCAGATAGACTTATCCTCAGGTGCATTATATATCTTGCCCACATCATGATCACTGTGGCAGGGTATAAAGCCTGGATGACCTCCAACCTCCATCAGCTAAAGCCTACCGGTGTGACTTGGGCAGGTGACTGAGCCTCTATGGGCTTCTTTCCACATCTGCAAAACAGGGTTCCTAATGCCCACCTTGTTGGGTAGGTAAAGAGAAGTGACCCACATAACTGATTTCCTCAGGGCCTGCTATTCACAGATGGTCATTCCTCCTTCTATTCCCTCTCCTGCCATTTCCTTTCAGATTATAGCATCCTTTGGGGCAGAGAGAGAACCCTTTTTATTTCTTTTTTTTTTTAGTTGGGGTTTTACTCCATCACCCAGGCTGGAACACAGTGGCATCCACGCTCATGGCCACCCTAGCGTCGACCTGCTGGGGTCCGCGATCCTTCGCCTCAGCCTTCCAAGTAACTGAACTACAGGTGTGCGCTACCATGCTGGCTATTTATTTTTTTGTTTGTTTGCTTGTTTATTGAGTTAGAGTCTCACCCCGTCACCCAGGCTGGAAGGCAGTGGACATTCCCAGCTACTGCAGCCTCGAACTGCTGGACTCTGGCAATCCTTCCGCCTCAGCCTTCCAAGTAGCCAAACTACAGGCGTGCACTACCATGCCCAGTGAATAGTTGCCCCGTTGGGTCTTGAACCCCCGGGGGGTTAGGCAATCCACTCACCCTCGGCCTCCCCAAAATGCGGGATTACAGGCTGAGCCATGCAGCCTGGCCAATTTTTTATCTATTGTAGAGATGAAGTCTCACCAA
Source organism: Cephalopachus bancanus (assembly GCA_027257055.1). Lineage (NCBI taxonomy): Eukaryota > Metazoa > Chordata > Mammalia > Primates > Tarsiidae > Cephalopachus > Cephalopachus bancanus. Next base: position 10,734 of record JAPVLO010003305.1, read on the forward strand.
ATTGCCCCGGTGGGTCTCGAACCCGTGGGCTCAGGTAATCCACCTGCCTCAACCTCCCAAAGTGCTGGGGTTACAGGATGACCACCAACCTGGCTGAGAACCTTATTATTTCTTTACCCATATCCACATCCCTACACAGTCTCCCTACATGGATGCTGCCTGACAAAACATGTTCAATGAATAAGTCAACAACGGAAGCCCATGGGCCCAAATCACTTACTCCTCATTTCACTGATTTGTGTGTTGAACATTTTAAGTCTCAACCAGGTTCAGGCCCAATACTGCTGCCAAAGGGTATACAGGAGAGGAAAACATGGTCCCTACTCCCAAGGGCCCACAAGCCCTGATGAAACAGACAATTTGGTCAGGCATTACAGTCCAGTGCCCTCACTGGACCGTGGGATCCCAGAGGAAAGGTGTCTAAAGGGGGAACAAAGATATCAGCGATGGTTCCTGGAAGTGAGGAGCCAGATCTGTCAGACATGTGTCCCTAAATTGGAATGAATTTTGTGAGGGGAGAGATTTCTGTCTCTTTTTTTGCTATATCCTAGAATCTCAAAGTCTACCCAGAATGCAGTAGATGCTCAATTAACATATGTTGGGTGAATGAATGGAGCAGGAGGGAAAAGGGAAAAGCTTAAGTCAGAGGCTTGGAGGCAGGGCACTGCTTGACTCCTCTGGGGTCTTACATCTTTTGTTCTTCTTTCAAGGGGCAATAAACCCCAATAGAATTTGACCCAAGCAAAAGCCTTCATGCCTCTATGGCCTTTTTAAACTTACAGCAGCCCAGTAAGGTGAGCAAGACACAACTCTCCCTGCTCCTCAATGAAAAAATTCATCTTTAGAGAGGGAAAGTATTTGCCTATGATCCCATGATAGGTTGGTGATCTTGCTATGGAACAGAGGTCCTGGTTCTGAGGCCCGGCTGGAACCCACCTCCCTGCAGCAGGACCAAATAGCCCCACCCTCCAAGAACAGGCAGTGTGAGATGTGGGTGTTCGGCTGTGCTGGGCGTCAACCCAGCAGGGACACAGAATCTTCCCTAGAAGGCTGTGGAAATCATGAGATTGAGAAGGCACACAAGATAATCGTATTAATAATGAGGGAAAAAGAGAAGCATTGGAACTTTTCTATTATGATCAATTATTTTTAGTGAGTTAAGGGCTAGATATACTTTCCCTCATTTATTCCTCACCACAACCCTATGAGGATATTCTTCCTTCCATTTTACAGATAAAAAACTGAGCCCAGAGAGGCTAATTGCCTTGTTTGAGGCCACACAGGCAGTAAGTGGCAGAGCTAAATCTTAAGTCTGTTGAGCTTTTACCATTTGAAAGGCCAGAGGTCACAGGTGTGATGCTGAGACGTTGTGCTCATGCCGGTGGCCAGAAGGACCAGATTCCTGGTCAGGAGGCACTGCTGAGGCCAGACAGCTTCTGCCTGGCACCACAGTCGGGGGTCTTGGGTGCCAGCAAGGCCCAAGTTTCTGACTCAGAGCTTCCTCTGTTGCCATGGCTCTGTCACACAACAGACATTTACAGATGCCTGGTAGGTGTCTAGCACGGGCAGAATGCAAATGTAACACAAACACCCAGGCTTCAGGCTTCACCAGGCCTGGGAATAAACAAGGGCATGTTGGAAGAAATGACTTAAATTTCACTCAAAGCCAGCCTTAAAAACTACTTCAGTTATTTCTCCTGTAGCAGACAAACACCTTAGTTAGTAGCCGAAGACCCCAAAGTCGACCAGACTGGGTTCAAACCCCGTCTCTGCCACTCTAGCTTGCACCTTGAACAAATCAGGTAACAAGTCTTAGCTTCAGTTTCCTTACCTACAACATAGGAATACCAATATTATTGAGGTTTTAGGTTCGTTTTGAAGGTTGTAACAGGCTACGCAGTGGAAAGGTTGGAAGAATGAGAGCTGCTAGGAGGACTCCTGGGAGGTTCTGGGATGGTCTTGTGTGCTCCCAAACATGTCATCAGAGGTACACCACCATCTGCCCAGGTCCTCTGAGAAGCAAATGTCACAGGGCATTAGATGTGGGAGAGATTCATTGGGGAAAATGCCTGCAAGGGAAAATGGGCAGGGAGCTGGAGGAAGCTAGGGAGCTGTCAGACCACGAAGCATATGAAACCCCACAAGGGAGAGGGAGACAGAGTGGTGGCTGGGTAGGAAAAGAACTAGACTGTGTGCAATTCTAGAAAGTTTCAGCTGGGTGCAATGGCTCACTCCTGTAATCCCAGCACTTCGGGAGGCCGAAGCAAGAGGATTGCTTGAGCCCAGGGTTTGAGACCAGCCTGAGCAACTTGGCGAGATCTCGTCTCTACAGTAAAATTAGCTGGACTTGGTGGCGCATGCCTATAGTTCCAGCTACTTGGAAAGCTGAGGTGGAAGGATCACCTGAGCCCAGGAGGTCAAGGCTGTGGTAGCTGTGGTAGCTGTGAGTGTGCCACTGCACTCCAGCCTGGATGACAGAGTGAGATTCCAACTCAAAAAGAAAAAGAAAAAGAAAAAGAAAGTTTCAGCAGAACCAATGGGGTGTCCTCAATCCAAAGTGGACTTGTTATCACTGCTGTACTCAGTCACTACCTGGGAGCAACCATGGGAATGGAAGCATGGCCGTGGAGAGAATGCAATGGTGAATTTCAGTCATCACAACTGGGGCATGTACAACACTTGAGCAAAGCATACCCTTTGTAGGCAATGGCTATGTAGCAGCAAGATCAACTACAATTTTTATTATACGTGTAATTTTCCAATACGTTTTGAAAAATCACTAGACTTGATTATGTTTTCAAAATACTGCATGAAGTATTCAGAAACATTTTGGAAAATTCTGGATTTCATGGCGTCTTGGCTAAGAGATCATTGGGATTGCAGAAAGAGGGCACAGGATATAGCTAGGAGATTTGGGTTCTAGCCTCATTCTGTCACCAACTTGCCCTTGGAGTGTCTTCAAGTCACTTCCTTAGTTTCCACATCTTAAAATGAGTACAAGGAAGAGTTTGCTAGAAGATTTTATGACACTGGGGCTGTTCTTGTATCATTAATGCCTGCTGGTCCTGCACCCCTTACTGGTGCCCACTTAGGCTAACCATGCAGGAAATGCATTCCCCACCACCCTCTATCCCTGGATTCTCCTGAGCAAACAGGCTCAACTTCTGGTCTTGTGGTTTCCCTTGAGTTAGCTGTCATAGCAGCTGTGGGTGCCAGCGAGGTGGAGGAGTTTTTGTGAGGGGGGTGTGGTAGGCAAGAGAAAGATACCACCTACCAAAATAGCCTCTGAGGGGAGACTGGTGGCCACTTTGAAGCAGACTCTCACCGCCACCCTGTTTCCAGGAAACCCCCAGAGACAGAGTGAAGGAGGGGACTTTAAAGATATATAGCCTGGTTCATGGTCATAAGATCTCTTGCAAACATAGAGGAAAAGACAAGGGACTGAAGGGCTAGCCAAGTGTGAAGGGGACTCAGGGAGCACAATAAGGAGGTGGGGGCAGGGTTAGTGTCGAGAAGGTCAGGGGATTAGATTCTCCAAAAGCAAAGTCTCTGTTTCCTAAGTCTGACTAGAGGATCCCCGATAGTTGAGTCCTGCTCTCTCTTTGAGACAAGGAAGCCCCACAGGGTGGGCTCTGTGTCTCCTATAGACTGGGGTTTCATGCAGACCTCCAAAATGCAGCCATCTCCAGTCATTTCCCCAGTCTAGCCCAAAGCTTCTTCCCATCTCCCAGAAGACTGCCTCAGTCAATGCTCTGCCTGTCCTCCATCCCAGGTCTAGCTGGGTCCTGCTCTTTCCAGACCCGCTAGTTGATTTCTAGCTGCAACTCCTCTGGACTCCACAGCTCCTCTGGACTCCACTGGCTGTGCGCTGCCTCCTTCCCAGCACACCTAGGCTGTTTTCTGATCTGTTTGTTCCATCGGAATTCTTTCTCCCTCTTTCCTTTTCAGAGGGAAACTATCAGTACACTCCTAACTGTTAGTTGTAGCTCTAACCATATGCAAACAGTCCACAAAACAGATTACATCCAGTAAATGACAGTGACCTCAAGAATGCAAACTGATTGTGTGCCAGGCAAGAGGCTAACACCTTACACCTGTCATCTCACATCATTCCTTCCTTCAACAACTGTCATGCTGTTCCTACTGTACTCTAGGCCTTGTGCTAGGCATCAGGAATATGGCAGCAGGCCAGGCTCAGTGGCTCAGTCTGTAATCCCAGTATTTTGGGAGGCCGAGGCGAGTGGATTGCCTGAGCCCGCGGGTTCAAGACCCACCCGGACAACTTGGCGTGGTAGTGCACGCCTGTAGTTCTGGCTACTTGAAAGGCTGAGGTGGAAGGATCCCCGAAGCCCAGCAGGTTGAGGCTGCGGTGGCCGGAAGCGTGAGAGAATGAGTTTCCAACTCAAAAAAAAAGGGAATGTTGCAGCCAAAAGCAGCCAAGATACATGCCCTCCTAGAGTGTGCGTCCTCACCACAACTCTGGGAGGTAGGCATTACTGCTGCCATTTTACATTTGCTGATGCCACAAAGCCAGTATGCAGATTTGACGTGCAAGCTCAGCTCTTTCTAAGACCAAAAGCTTTTTAAGAAACATGAGATATTTGATTCTACAAACTTAAAATACTAGACTAATAGGATCATAGATCCTATATATCACTCTCAGTTGATAAAACACTTGGCTCCTTGAAGAGATGGCTAATGTCAGTGCTGGGCTGGGTAGTACAAGTGAGCCTGTAGCATCTTGATGTGCCAGAAAGCAAGGAAGTGCTCAAAGGAAGAGGGGAACATGTCACAAGGACCCAGAAACCAGATCAAAGGGGTTCCCCAGTCAAATCTGGGAGAAGTTAAGACTCAAAATAAGAATTATAGCAGGGGATTATAGCCCATTGAAAAAGAGGACTCCGTAAGTCTATTCTGATATAAATAAGTGGGGGAAATGAGAAATAATAAGTGTAAAGAAATGATGTAATTAGAAAATTAGAGCCAGGCGCAGTGGCTCACAGCTGTAATCCCAGCACCTTGGGAGGTTGAATGAGATGAGAGGACTGCCTGAGCTCAGTGGGGGTTTAAGACCAGCCTGAACAACATGGTGAAACCTCATCTCTACAGTAAATCAAAAAATTAGCCAGGTGTGATGGCCTGTGTTTTCAGCTATTTGGAAGACTGAAGCAGAAGGATCACCTGAGCCCAGCAAATTAAGGTTGCAGTGACCGTGAGCGTTCCACTGCACTTCAGTCTGAGTGACAGAGTGAGACTCCAACTCAAAAAAAGAAAAAAAGAAAATTAGAAAACCACCATTTGGTAACCATTAAAGTAATAACTGATTTAGGCAAAGATCAATTCAAGAATGTTAAAACTACTGGTTGAAAATTTGGTGAGAAACGGGGTATTTATGTGATCTCAATGTATGCCCCATAGGATACTTATCAATTACAAAAAGGAAAATAGTAACTTTTTTTTTTGAGTAGGAGTCTCACTCTGTTGCCCAGGTTAGAGTGCAGTGGCATACTCACAGCCACCGCAGCCTCAACCTGCTGGGCTCTGGCGATGTTCTGCCTCAGCCTTCCAAGTAGCTGGAACTACAGGCGCCTGTCACCATGCCCAGTTAATTTTTTGATTGATTGTAGAGACGAGGTTTTGCCAAGTTACCCAGGCTGGTCTTGAACCTCTAGGCTCAGGCAATCCTCTCACCTTCACCTCCCCAACTGCTGGGATTGCAGGTGTGAGCCATCACACCTGGTTGAAAAATAGTAACTTTACAGTGGAGAAAGCTGATAGACTTCATTCACCTCAACCAAGTGTTTCAAGTTTCAGCATCATCCATAGTTGGAAAAATTGACATCATGTTCCACCTGATATGATATACTGAGAAAGATATGTCATTTCTGTGGTTTTCCTGCCAAAATGCATAATTTGAATTTAATTATGAGGTAATTTCAAACAAACTCAAATTGAAGGACACTCTGCAAAACAATTGGCCTATTATTTTTAGAAAATCAAGGTCATGAAAGATAAAAATGAAGGAACTGTTCCAGATTAAGGAGATAGAAATGTGAACATTTAATGGAATGAGCACTCCCAGATAGATTCTCAATAAGAAAGGACATTATTAGAACCTTAGTAGGACAATCAGAAAAAATCAAATAAGGCCTGTACATTGTATTGTATCTTCCTGACTTTGAAAATGGTGTTGTGATTTTTTTTTTTTTTTTAGTAGTCTTACTCCGTCACCCAGGCTGGAGTGTATGGCACCCTCACGGCCACTGAGCCTCAACCTGCTTGGGTTCAGGTGATCCTTGTGCCTCAACCTTCCAAGTAGCTGGAACCATAGGTGGGTGCCACCATGCCCAGCTAATTTTTTGATTTATTGTAGAGACAAAGTCTCGCCAAGTTGCCCAGGTTGGTCTTGAACCCTGGGCTCAGGCAATTCTCTCACCTCAAACTCAAAGTGCTGGGATTACAGATGTGAGTCACTGTGCCTGACTTGTGTTGTGATTATATTTTAGATTGTTTTTATTAATTAATTAATTTATTTATTTTTAGGAAACACATTCTCAAGTAATTAGGGATAAAAAAAGCACCATGTCAACAACTTACTATGAAATAGTTGAGTGTGTGTGTGTATATATATATATATACACACATATATATATGTATTTATATATATATTTCCTCGGAAAAATAAAGAGACAGAGTGAGAGAGAGAATATAACTTTTTAAATAAATAATATTATTTCAAGGCTAAAAGCTTAAAAATAATGTTACCATCAATTATCTCATTGATTCTTTTTTTTTTAAGCAGGATTTATTGAGAGGACAGAAAAACTCCCAGAGTGGGAGGGGGCCCGCGGGGTTGCGCTATCTCGTTGACTCTTAATCTAGAGGTTGAAGGAGAAGTTATTCTTATTTTACACATGAGGGTACAAGTGTTTAGAGAATTGAAGGTATATGCTCAATCTGTTAAAGTAGTGGTGAAGCAGGATTTGACCACAGATATCCATACTTCAGATCTGGGCTTTTCTATGTGGGTTGAAAGGATCACTATTACCCACTACTGACCAGGATGCACCCCTTTCTCAGGCTTTATCTAGCTAAAGAAGTTGCATCAATCAAATCATGCTCATCTACACAACCTCTATCTCAAAATACCTAAGCAACTCACGTAGACCAGTCCCCCTTAGTTCCCAGTTCTGCCTGGAAATGAGTTGTGGAGATGCCTCAACACCCACCCACTCATGAAGTAGACATCAAAGCCACCAAGGTCCCTTAGAACTGCTGGACAGGTCAACATAATGAAGGAATGAACTAGTGAATGGACAGCAACACTCACACAGAAGCTAAATTGCAGCCTCAACAACTTGGATACTTCGAGGTGGCTTCTCTTCTTGGGGCCCAGCTTGAGGGGGTGGGGAGGGGCAGCTCTATTTCTCTGTAGCCCTCGACATACTTCTCTGCAGAAAGGAAAGAGCTTCTCTATCCCCTTAGCATCCCATTACCCAGGAGCCATCTACCCAGTGGGTGTCAACCACAGGGCTAGGAGAGATTGATTAGAGAGAGAGGAAGGACCCAGGGCCAGTTATGGTCCAGAGTGGATATAGAAAACTGGAGTCCAGCCGGGCTCAGTGGCTCAGCCTGTAATTCTGCGCCTTGAGAGGCTGAGGTGAGTGGATTGCCTGAGCCCGCGGGTTCAAGACCTGCCTGGGCAACTTGGCAAGACCTCCTCTCTACAATAAATCAAAAAATTAGCCAGGTGTGGTAGCATGTGCCTGTAGTTCCAGCTTCTTGGAAGACTGAGGCGGAAGGATCGCCAGAGCCCAGCAGGTCGAGGCTGCAATGGCCGGGAGCGGCCACTGCACTCCAGTCTGGGCGACAGAGTGAGACTCCAACTCAAAAAAAAAAAGAAAGCTGGAGTCCTATTTAGGCAGATCCAGCTCTTGCTGGGTCTGAAGCTGTTACAATTTGGGGACTCTCTTTAAGAAAAAGAGCACAAGACCAGATGCGGTGGCTCAAACCTGTAATCCCAGCACTTTGGGAGGCTGAGGTGAGGGGATTTCCTGAGTTCACAGGTTCAAAAACTGCCCGGGCAAGTTGGTGAGACCTCATCTGTACAATAAATCAAAAAATTAGCTGGGCGTGGTAGCACGTCCCTGTAATTTTGGCTGCTTGGAAGTCTGAGGTGGAAGGATTGCCTGAGTCCAGCAGGTTGACGCTGTGGGTGCTGTGAGCGTGCCACTGCACTCCAGTCTGGGTAACAGAATAAGACTCCACCTTAAAAAAAAAAGAAAAAAAACACAAGATTATAAACACAAAATGTATACCTCAACTGAATGTTTTTTAGAATTAGAAAACAAGTCATGAAAAATTGCAAATATTAAAAGCTAAAAGCCGGGCTTGGTGGCTCAGCCTGTAATCCCGTGCCTTTGGGAGGCTGAAGCGAGTGGATTGCCTGAGCCCACAGGTTCGAGACCCGCCTGGGCAGCGAGACCTCATCTCTACAATAAATCAAAAAATCAACCGGGCATGGTAGCGCACGCCTGTAATTCCGGCTACTTGGGAGGCTGAGGCGGAAGGATCGCCAGAGCCCAGCAGGTCGAGGCTGCGGTGGCCGGGAACGGCCACTGCACTCCAGTCTGGGCGACCAACTGAGACTCCAACTCAAAAAAAAAAGAAAAAAACTAAAAAAATAATAGAAGCTGGAAAATATAAAATATATGTTTTATATTTTTCAGCTTCTGTTTTATATAAAAAATATAAAACAATTACTAAGTAATTGCCCAGCACACGTCTATACTACTTTTGAACAGTAGCTGTTGGCCATATACATTTCACATTTCCAACTGTGAATATCTCATTTGTGGCCATAACTCCACCCAGGGAGAAGCTCTGAAACATAAGCTAAATCTACCTCTGTGGCATTCATTTCTGGAAGACAAGTTTTGAGCATGGTTACTCTGGAAAAACCTCAGAGATCTGCTGGCTCACTCTCCCTCCTTTCTCTAAAAAAAAAGCAATTATCAAGAAAGTTGAGAGCCCCAGCTCTGTGTGTGTAGTGTGTCTATGTATGTGCCATGCATGTGTGTATGTGTGCCATGCATGTGTGTGTGCATTCTGCAATAGAAGGGGTTAAACCTCTGACCAAAGCTGAATCCAGCCTTACACAGGTTTCTGCCCATCCCTCTGAAGGGGCCCTGATCTTTCCTGCTTTCAGGGTCTTTGCAAATTGTTCACTTGCCTGAAACTCTCCCCCACCCCCACCCCTGCACACACACAACTCATCTTCATCTCTTCTACATTGTCACCTGATCAAGACTTAAGTATTTGTTAAGTCTCAGTTTAAAAGTCACTTTCTCAGGAAGGAAAGTGATCTTTGTCTGATCCTCTTTCCCTTAAATTAAATCACTATAATTATTCATTCACTGTAATCTTACCCTGCTAGAGCATGATTTCTGGAACTGAGTTTTTCTGCATGTCTATCTTGTTCATGTCTGTATTTTTCCAGTCTGTGGCACAGTGTCAGGCACACAGAGGCACTCAACACTTTTAACGAATGACTGAACAAAGGGACTTGGTTATGGTGTATGAGGAAAGAGGTCGTGTGGGGAAAGAGAGCCGCCTGCTGGACATTGAGAGGATCAGGGACTCAGGACATCCTATTTGAGCTGGGAACAATGATGATTGGGTGGTAACTTTCCTATCAGTGGGAATTCCCATGTTATGCCCAGACTTCTGATTTATGCTTTCCTCTTCTCTCTCTTTTTTTTGAGTTGGAGTCTCACTCTGTCACCCAGACTGAAGTGCAGTGGCATGCTCACAGCCACTGCAGCCTTGACCTGCTGGGTTCAGGTCATCCTTGCACTTCAGCCTTCCAAGGAACTGGAACTACAGGCATGTGCCACCACGCTCAGCTAATTTTTTGATATATTGTAGAGACGAGGTCTCGTATGTTGCCCAGGTTGGTCTCAAACCCATGGGCTCAGGCAGTCCTCTTTCCTCAACCTCCCAAAGTGCTGGGATTACAGGCAATTTATGTTGCTTTCTTCTTACCTTTATCAGCTCCACTACCTCTCCCAACCTTCAGAGCATCCATCCCCAGCCCCAACAGCCTGACTCCTATACTCACCCTCCCTCACACTGCAGACCCCCTCCTGGTCCTCCCCACAATTAATATCCTTCCCTCTTGGACCTTTAGTTTTGAATAAGAATAGGACCAGAGTCTTCTATCGATCCTCTTTCCTCCCTCCTCCCCAGTCAATCAATTAGAAGTGGTTGGCTGGGGCACTGGAGTGGATATGGGTAAGGAATAGTGGGCGGGGAGCATGGAAAGTTGGTGGGGCGGGGGTGGGTTGAGTGAACGTGTTTCTGAAACAGGATCCTGCTGAAAGTATGCCACATCAGTGGATTTCTTTTGGGGGAGATAGTTGGTGAGAAGACAGATGGGATGAGAGATTTGGAAAAAGGTGAATGAGGAATTCCCAGGTACTGGCTTGACTGAAAAAAAAGAGTAAAATGCCCCCAGTTTATACACAGTGTGAGCACAACGGGAGGGGAGGGAAAGACGTTCATAAAAGGAGACTGGACTAAGAGAAATGTGGGGGATTAGTGAGGAACATGGGGGTCAGCGAGAGGAGCTGGGGCTTAGTGCTAAGAACATGGGAAGAAGTAGAGAGGGCTAGAGGAAAACTCCTTGGCTGGGGATAAAAAGGGGAAGTGGGTGGGGGGTCCAGGAGAGAGAGAGGTCACTCGTCCAGTGAGGATGGGGAGAACCAAACCACACCTGTGACTCTTCACATAGCCCCTCCCCCAGCTGTGCCCCCAAGTGGAGCTGGGGAAGAGTGACAGTTACTTAATGACCCTGAGTCCTGCTAGCTCTTCTGGGCCGCCTGCGGTCACTGGGGGGCTAAAGGGGACTGAAGCCAAAGTCCAGGTTATTGATCTCTGGCCCCAAAGGTCAGCTTCAGGGGCAGAGGGAGTGGTGTTGCCATGGTGGGAGCCTCGAGGGATACCCACAACAGTGGGGCTGTGCTGCAGCCCAGTTTTCATTTCTGTATCTTGGCTCCCCATGATCCTAAACACATACACACACACATACACACACTACACACACACCTGCCTCCATCTTGTCCTGCCTGAAATTTCTGCCTGGTGGGATGTCTCAGAATAGATCTTGAGTGTCTTGCCTTTGGGGTATCTAGGGAGCATAAAAGCAGGAACTTAGATGGAAGTATTTACTACTACCCCACTTCCAAGACAAGGCCCTGGGAGTCCATGAACTCTTTGTGAATCCAGTGGAAAAAGTAGCAATCTGGTAGTCAGGAAAGATGGCCACAGTTTACTGTGTGGCCTTGGGCAAACTCCTTAACCTTTTTGGATCTTAACCTTCTTATCTATAATATGAAGGGGCTGAATCCAGATGAGCACTAAATTCCCTTCCAGATAAACAATCTAAGATTCTAAGGAATTAGTGGGGGCAGGGTTGACAGTAGGGGTTATGGGTAGGAACTAGGTTAGGTTTAGGAGATAGTAAAAAGAAATTATTGGAACTGAAAGTCAAACCTGGATCCTAATTTGATCATTATTAACTGTGGAACTCTGGGCAAGACATGCATCTATTCATTCAGCAAATATTTAATAAGCAATTGTGCTCTGTTAAGTTTGTGTTACATGCTGACACAATGAACAAAACAGATATGGTCCCTGGTTTATGGGGTTGTGGCCAGTGGGAGAGAAACACAAATAAGCAAATGTAATACAGTGGGGCAAATGCTGTGTCATAGAAGTGCAGGGTATTATAAAAAAATGAGAAGTGGGCCAGACTCGGTGACTCCTGCCTGTAATCCCAGTACTTTAAGAGGCTGAGGCGGCAGGATTGCTTGAGTACAGAAGTTTGAGACCTCCCTAGGCAACATGACGAGATCTTGCCTCTAAAAAAAAAAAAATTTAGCTGGATGTGGTGGTGCGTGCCTATAGTCCCAACTATTTGAGATGGCCAAGACAGAAGAACACCTGAGCCCAGGAGGCCAGGGCTGCAGTGAGCCCTTATCATGCCACTGCATTCCAGCTTGGGTGACAGAATGAGATCCTGGCAGCTCCCACCCAAAAAAAGAGAGAGAGAGAGAGCATTGTACAAAGTAGTACACAGACATTAGAGAGAAGCTGTGGATCAATGAGGATCAAGCTGGATAAATCTGGCTTTTGACTAACTTCCAGAGGAACAGCAGGGAATTAACCAAAGTTGAGGCAGTGGGCTTCTAAAAACTTGCCTAAGGTCACACAACTTGTGAAGAACAGAACTGGGGCTTAAACAGAAAGCAGAAGTCTTTGCAAAAGAGGGAGGATACTTGTCCTAAGGGCTCCAGTGGGTAGAGGCTATAGAGATTAGATTCAACTCAAAGGACAAAAGAACATTCTAACAATTCCATCTATTGGTGGATGGATAAGGCATCGAGAAGCAATAAGTTCCCTATCACTGGAAGTTTGCAAGCTGATCTGGAAAATGGTTGATGTCAAGCTTAGGGTATGGGTGGGGTCAGCTAATCTGTAAGACTCCTTTTTGCTCTGACACTCTTGGAATCAAGGATCTTGGAATATCCATTCTCTTTGCTCCGTTCCCCCCTCTTTCAATAAAACAGGAGTGAGGGCATCTCTTTTCAGAATCTCAAGGTTCTACTTACATTCAGGAGAGGCTGGAAGGGAGAATGAACCACTTCATGCCTCTACCTTTCTGTCATCCCTCCCCTTCCATGGCCAAACCACAGAGACCCAGTGGTAAGGAGAGGGA
>JAPVLO010003306.1:0-23465 GCA_027257055.1 Cephalopachus bancanus
GTGGTAATAAATGATTCTCAAGGTACAGCTTGATTTATCATAGCAGAGCATATGTCAATACTTCACATTTTGGAATGAGCATGTAAATTGTGCCACACACTGAGTAAAATGAGTGCTACACACTCACTTGTAGAAAAGCAGTACTTGCTTTCGTTTTGAATACTATGAAGTTTTTCCCGTTGCCGTTTCCCTATGCTGCGAAATGCAGTCATTCTCCCGTTTTGCCTTGCTGAATAAGCGCAGACGGCCTGTGTTAGGCTTGTTGTGAGGGTGCATCTTTCTTGGGAGACGGGTCTTCAACTGTGTGCTGCACTCTTTCAGGGATATCAATGTTATTCTAACTTGGTGCATGCTCCAATACATGAGTCTCACAGTCGTCTTCTCATTTTCAGTTATGCTCTGCAGAGTTCTTCTGTTTGACCTAGGAAGACTTTAATCGGTCACGTATGGGAAAGTGCAGCTCAGTGGTGCCACCGGTGGGCCATGGAAACTCCACAGTAGAGTAGAATGCATGACTTGGTGAATTCACTGGTGCATTCTGAAATCTTTCTCCTTTTCAAATTTTTGTGTTGTAGGAAACACAATTGCTCCGCCAATCGCATTGACGAAAAAGAGCTGTCTGCCTTCCTTGTGCTTGTTTTGAATGCGAATCTCCCTTGGAAAATGCTGTGTGAAAAGTGTGCTGCCCTGTCATTTACTGGCATTGAGTACTCTAAGGCATTGGTGCATGGTTAGTTCCTGATTGTCACTTTTCCCATTCATGTATATTACGCTCTCCATGGTGACTGCTTTGGCTGTGCGTCTCGTCAGCCTTTCACATTCAGGAAAGCTCAACTCCACTGGGCCACAATGCGTGATCTCAGACATTCACAGTTACTGGTGGGAAAGCGTTGTGTGTGCCCCGGGAAATTCTTTGTTACTGTTTCTTTATAGCTTTTCCTGTCCTGGGAAAACAATTGCACTGTGGATTGCTGTTGGGAATAGCCTCTCCTAGGCCTGTAGTGAATAGGCATCTTCCTTGGTGAAGTGTGTGCCAAATGTGTGCTGCAGTGTTATCTCATTGCTATGACTAGTATTCTTCATTGCTGCCTGCTGTAATACCTCATTCTCACTCTTTCCCCTTGATTTGTGTTCCTTCCTTAGAGGGCCTTTGCTTACGAGAGTGAAACGTGCGTGTTTCACGGATAGAACTCTGCGATACAAAGTGCCCCAATGAGTGATATAAGTGCTCCCCAGTGACGAGCAGGAGAGCATTATTTGTTTATGGGGAGAATTCTAAATTGTTTTTCCCTATGGCATCGAAACCTACTAGGGACTACCAATGCTGTGCCGTTTTCATTTCTGAAGAAGCACGGAGAGCCTGTGTTAAACTGGTGGTGACGGTGGGACTTCCTGGGGACAGGCTATCCAAGCGTGCGCTGCACTGCTATTCATTGGCAGTCTGTATTAAGCTGGCTTTGTGCACGCTCTCATCCCTGATATTCAGAGCGTCCCTGTGTATACACTATAGTAGTCAGGGACCGTTTGGTGAGCAGATTGCAACTTCACGTGCAGCCCTGACTGGAACCAGGTCTCCACAGCCATTGGTGACCAAGCAGGCTTCATTCGCCGGTGAATGCTGAAAAGTTTCCTGTGTTTAAATGGGCATCTAATGCCGAATACAATGGCTCTGCGGGTTCATTTGCCAACAAGGCCTGAGAGCCTCTGTTTCGTTTCCGGAAAATAAGAGTCTTCCATGGGAGACATTCCTCAAAACTGCACGTCACTGAATGGGGCAACAACGATTATACTGGCTGTGTCTTTGGTGTGATACCTGATTCTCTCCGTTTCTCTTCAACGTACATCATACTACACTGAGTGCATATGCCTAGCAGAGCTGTATGAAATGTTTCCTGTATAAGAATGCCAACACGATGGTGCCTCCCTGAGTGAAATGACCGATTCACTGTTACTTTTGGGAAAGCATTATTGGTTCACCTATTGAATTCTACAATGTTTTTGATTTTACCTGTTCCTCTTCAGTCCAAACCAGTTGCTCCTCCGTTGGCAAGTATGAGTAAGAGCTGACAGGCCTCGCTCCCTCGTTGTGAGTGTGTATCAGCTTGGGAAACGCCATGTCAAAGGTCTACTGCATTGGTTTTTATTTGCTGGTAGTTTTCTTCTTGCTGGGTGTACGGTGTAATAAATGATTCTCAAGGTACAGCTTGATTTATCATAGCAGAGCGATATGTCAATACTTCACATTTTGGAATGAGCATGTAAATTGAGCCACACATTGAGAAAAATGAGTGCTACACACTCACTTGTAGAAAAGCAGTGCTTGCTTTCGTTTTGAATACTATGAAGTTTTTCCCGTTGCCGTTTCCCTATGCTGCGAAATGCAGTCATTCTCCCTTTTGCCTTGCTGAATAAGCGCAGACGGCCTGTGTTAGGCTTGTTGTGAGGGTGCATCTTTCTTGGGAGACCGGTCTTGAACTGTGTGCTGCACTCTTTCACGGTTATCAATGTTATTCTAACTTGGTGCATGCTCCAATACATGAGTCTCACAGTCGTCTTCTCATTTTCAGTTATGCTCTGCAGAGTTCTTCTGTTTGACCTAGGAAGATTTTAATCGGTCACGTATGGGAAAGTGCAGCTCAGTGGTGCCACCCGGTGGGCCATGGGAACTCCACAGTAGAGTAAGAATGCATGACTCGGTGAATTTACTGGGTGCATTCTGAAATCTTTCTCCTTTTCAAATGTTTGTGTTGTAGGAAACACAATTGATCCGCCA
This sequence comes from Cephalopachus bancanus, assembly GCA_027257055.1. Taxonomy (NCBI): domain Eukaryota; kingdom Metazoa; phylum Chordata; class Mammalia; order Primates; family Tarsiidae; genus Cephalopachus; species Cephalopachus bancanus. The sequence continues at coordinate 2,774 of JAPVLO010003306.1, forward strand.
ATCGCATTGAGGAAAAAGAGCTGTCTGCCTTCCTTGTGCTTGTTTTGAATGCGAATCTCCCTTGGAAAATGCTTTGTAAAAGTGTGCTGCCCTGTCATTTACTGGCCTTGAGTCCTCTAAGGCATTGGTGCATGGTGTAGTTCCTGATTGTCACTTGTTCCCAGTCATGTATATTACGATGTCCATGGCGACTGCTTTGGCTGTGCGTCTCGTCAGCCTTTCACATTCAGGAAAGCTCAACTCCACTGAGCCACAATGCGTGATCTCAGACATTCACAGTTACTGGTGGGAAAGCGTTGTGTGTGCCCCGAGAGAATTCTTTGTTATACTTTCTTTATAGCTTTTCCTGTCCTGGGAAAACAATTGCACTGTGGATTGCTGTTGGGAATAGCCTCTCCTAGGCCTGCAGTGAATAGGCATCTTCCTTGGTGAAGTGTGTGCCAAATGTGTGCCGCAGTGTTATCTCATTGCTATGACTAGTATTCTTCATTGCTGCCTGCTGTAATACCTCATTCTCACTCTTTCCCCTTGATTTGTGATCCTTCCCTTAGAGGGCCTTTGCTTACGAGAGTGAAACGTGCGTGTTTCACGGATAGAACTCTGCGATACAAAGTGCCCCAATGAGTGATATAAGTGCTCCCCAGTGACGAGCAGGAGAGCATTATTTGTTTATGGGGAGAATTCTAAATTGTTTTTCCCTATGGCAACGAAACCTAGTAAGGACTACAATGCTGTGCCGTTTTCATTGCTGAAGAAGCACGGAGAGCCTGTGTGAAACTGGTGGTGACGGTGGGACTTCCTGGGGACAGGCTATCCAAGCGTGCGCTGCACTGCTATTCATTGGCAGTCTGTATTAAGCTGGCTTTGTGCACGCTCTCATCCCTGATTCTCAGAGCGTCCCTGTGTATCCACTATAGTAGTCAGGGACCGTTTGGTGAGCAGAGTGCAACTTCACGTGCAGCCCTGACTGGAACCAGGTCTCCACAGCCATTGGAGAACAAGCAGGCTTCATTCACCGGTGAATGCTGAAAAGTTTCCTGTGTTTACACGGGCATCTAATGGCGAATACAATGGCTCTGCGGGTTCATTTGCCAACAAGGCCCGAGAGCCTCTGTTTTGTTTCCGGAAAATAAGAGTCTTCCATGGGAGACATTCCTCAAAACTGCACGTCACTGAATGGGGCAACAACGTTTATACTGGCTGTGTCTTTGGTGTGATACCTGATTCTCCCTGTTTCTCTTCAACGTACATCATACTACACTGAGTGCATATGCCTAGCAGAGCTGTATGAAATGTTTCCTGTATAAGAATGCCAACACGATGGTGCCACCCTGAGTGAAATGACCGATTCACTGTTACTTTTGGGAAAGCATTATTGGTTCACCTATTGAATTCTACAATGTTTTTGATTTTACCTGTTCCTCTTCCATCCAAAGCAGTTGCTCCTCCGTTGGCATGTATGAGTAAGAGCTGACAGGCTTCGCTCCCTCGTTGTGAGTGTGTATCAGCTTGGGAAACGCCATGGCAAAGGTCTACTGCGTTGGTTTTTATTTGCTGGTAGTTTTCTTCTTGCTGGGTGTACGGTGTAATAAATGATTCTCAAGGTACAGCTTGATTTATCATAGCAGAGCCATATGTCAATACTTCACATTTTGGAATGAGCATGTAAATTGTGCCACACACTGAGTAAAATGAGTGCTACACACTCACTTGTAGAAAAGCAGTACTTGCTTTCGTTTTGAATACTATGAAGTTTTTCCCGTTGCCGTTTCCCTATGCTGGAAATGCAGTCATTCTCCCGTTTGCCTTGCTGAATAAGCGCAGACGGCCTGTGTTAGGCTTGTTGTGAGGGTGCATCTTTCTTGGGAGACGGGTCTTCAACTGTGTGCTGCACTCTTTCAGGGATATCAATGTTATTCTAACTTGGTGCATGCTCCAATACATGAGTCTCACAGTCGTCTTCTCATTTTCAGTTATGCTCTGCAGAGTTCTTCTGTTTGACCTAGGAAGACTTTAATCGGTCACCTATGGGAAAGTGCAGCTCAGTGGTGCCACCCGGTGGGCCATGGAAACTCCACAGTAGAGTAAGAATGCATGACTTGGTGAATTCACTGGGTGCATTCTGAAATCTTTCTCCTTTTCAAATTTTTGTGTTGTAGGAAACACAATTGCTCCGCCAATCGCATTGACGAAAAAGAGCTGTCTGCCTTCCTTGTGCTTGTTTTGAATGCGAATCTCCCTTGGAAAATGCTGTGTGAAAAGTGTGCTGCCCTGTCATTTACTGGCATTGAGTACTCTAAGGCATTGGTGCATGGTTAGTTCCTGATTGTCACTTTTCCCATTCATGTATACTACGCTCTCCATGGTGACTGCTTTGGCTGTGCGTCTCGTCAGCCTTTCACATTCAGGAAAGCTCAACTCCACTGGGCCACATGCGTGATCTCAGACATTCACAGTTACTGGTGGGAAAGCGTTGTGTGTGCCCCGGGAAAATTCTTTGTTACTGTTTCTTTATAGCTTTTCCTGTCCTGGGAAAACAATTGCACTGTGGATTGCTGTTGGGAATAGCCTCTCCTAGGCCTGTAGTGAATAGGCATCTTCCTTGGTGAAGTGTGTGCCAAATGTGTGCTGCAGTGTTATCTCATTGCAATGACTAGTATTCTTCATTGCTGCCTGCTGTAATACCTCATTGTCACTCTTTCCCCTTGATTTGTGTTCCTTTCCTTAGAGGGCCTTTGCTTACGAGAGTGAAACGTGCGTGTTTCACGGATAGAACTCTGTGATACAAAGTGCCCCAATGAGTGATATAAGTGCTCCCCAGTGACGAGTAGGAGAGCATTATTTGTTTATGGGGAGAATTCTAAATTGTTTTTCCCTATGGCATCGAAACCTACTAGGGACTACCAATGCTGTGCCGTTTTCATTTCTGAAGAAGCACGGAGAGCCTGTGTTAAACTGGTGGTGACGGTGGGACTTCCTGGGGACAGGCTAGCCAAGCGTGCGCTGCACTGCTATTCATTGGCAGTCTGTATTAAGCTGGCTTTGTGCACGCTCTCATCCCTGATATTCAGAGCGTCCCTGTGTATACACTATAGTAGTCAGGGACCGTTTGGTGAGCAGATTGCAACTTCACGTGCAGCCCTGACTGGAACCAGGTCTCCACAGCCATTGGTGACCAAGCAGGCTTCATTCGCCGGTGAATGCTGAAAAGTTTCCTGTGTTTAAATGGGCATCTAATGCCGAATACAATGGCTCTGCGGGTTCATTTGCCAACAAGGCCTGAGAGCCTCTGTTTCGTTTCCGGAAAATAAGTGTCTTCCATGGGAGACATTCCTCAAAACTGCACGTCACTGAATGGGGCAACAACGATTATACTGGCTGTGTCTTTGGTGTGATACCTGATTCTCCCGTTTCTCTTCAACGTACATCATACTACACTGAGTGCATATGCCTAGCAGAGCTGTATGAAATGTTTCCTGTATAAGAATGCCAACACGATGGTGCCTCCCTGAGTGAAATGACCGATTCACTGTTACTTTTGGGAAAGCATTATTGGTTCACCTATTGAATTCTACAATGTTTTTGATTTTACCTGTTCCTCTTCATCCAAAGCAGTTGCTCCTCCGTTGGCAAGTATGAGTAAGAGCTGACAGGCCTCGCTCCCTCGTTGTGAGTGTGTATCAGCTTGGGAAACGCCATGTCAAAGGTCTACTGCGTTGGTTTTTATTTGCTGGTAGTTTTCTTCTTGCTGGGTGTACGGTGTAATAAATGATTCTCAAGGTACAGCTTGATTTATCATAGCAGAGCGATATGTCAATACTTCACATTTTGGAATGAGCATGTAAATTGTGCCACACATTGAGAAAAATGAGTGCTACACACTCACTTGTAGAAAAGCAGTACTTGCTTTCGTTTTGAATACTATGAAGTTTTTCCCGTTGCCGTTTCCCTATGCTGCGAAATGCAGTCATTCTCCCTTTTGCCTTGCTGAATAAGCGCAGACGGCCTGTGTTAGGCTTGTTGTGAGGGTGCATCTTTCTTGGGAGACGGGTCTTGAACTGTGTGCTGCACTCTTTCACGGTTATCAATGTTATTCTAACTTGGTGCATGCTCCAATACATGAGTCTCACAGTCGTCTTCTCATTTTCAGTTATGCTCTGCAGAGTTCTTCTGTTTGACCTAGGAAGACTTTAATCGGTCACGTATGGGAAAGTGCAGCTCAGTGGTGCCACCGGTGGGCATGGGAACTCCACAGTAGAGTAAGAATGCATGACTCGGTGAATTTACTGGGTGCATTCTGAAATCTTTCTCCTTTTCAAATTTTTGTGTTGTAGGAAACACAATTGCTCCGCCAATCGCATTGACGAAAAAGAGCTGTCTGCCTTCCTTGTGCTTGTTTTGAATGCGAATCTCCCTTGGAAAATGCTTTGTAAAAAGTGTGCTGCCCTGTCATTTACTGGCCTTGAGTCCTCTAAGGCATTGGTGCATGGTGTAGTTCCTGATTGTCACTTGTTCCCAGTCATGTATATTACGATCTCCATGGCGACTGCTTTGGCTGTGCGTCTCGTCAGCCTTTCACATTCAGGAAAGCTCAACTCCACTGAGCCACAATGCGTGATCTCAGACATTCACAGTTACTGGTGGGAAAGCGTTGTGTGTGCCCCGGGAGAATTCTTTGTTATACTTTCTTTATAGCTTTTCCTGTCCTGGGAAAACAATTGCACTGTGGATTGCTGTTGGGAATAGCCTCTCCTAGGCCTGCAGTGAATAGGCATCTTCCTTGGTGAAGTGTGTGCCAAATGTGTGCCGCAGTGTTATCTCATTGCTATGACTAGTATTCTTCATTGCTGCCTGCTGTAATACCTCATTCTCACTCTTTTCCCTTGATTTGTGATCCTTCCCTTAGAGGGCCTTTGCTTACGAGAGTGAAACGTGCGTGTTTCACGGATAGAACTCTGCGATACAAAGTGCCCCAATGAGTGATATAAGTGCTCCCCAGTGACGAGCAGGAGAGCATTATTTGTTTATGGGGAGAATTCTAAATTGTTTTTCCCTATGGCAACGAAACCTAGTAAGGACTACAATGCTGTGCCGTTTTCATTGCTGAAGAAGCACGGAGAGCCTGTGTAAACTGGTGGTGACGGTGGGACTTCCTGGGGACAGGCTATCCAAGCGTGCGCTGCACTGCTATTCATTGGCAGTCTGTATTAAGCTGGCTTTGTGCACGCTCTCATCCCTGATTCTCAGAGCGTCCCTGTGTATCCACTATAGTAGTCAGGGACCGTTTGGTGAGCAGAGTGCAACTTCACGTGCAGCCCTGACTGGAACCAGGTCTCCACAGCCATTGGTGAACAAGCAGGCTTCATTCACCGGTGAATGCTGAAAAGTTTCCTGTGTTTACACGGGCATCTAATGGCGAATACAATGGCTCTGCGGGTTCATTTGCCAACAAGGCCGAGAGCCTCTGTTTCGTTTCCGGAAAATAAGAGTCTTCCATGGGAGACATTCCTCAAAACTGCACGTCACTGAATGGGGCAACAACGATTATACTGGCTGTGTCTTTGGTGTGATACCTGATTCTCCTGTTTCTCTTCAACGTACATCATACTACACTGAGTGCATATGCCTAGCAGAGCTGTATGAAATGTTTCCTGTATAAGAATGCCAACACGATGGTGCCACCCTGAGTGAAATGACCGATTCACTGTTACTTTTGGGAAAGCATTATTGGTTCACCTATTGAATTCTACAATGTTTTTATTTTACCTGTTCCTCTTCCATCCAAAGCAGTTGCTCCTCCGTTGGCATGTATGAGTAAGAGCTGACAGGCTTCGCTCCTCGTTGTGAGTGTGTATCAGCTTGGGAAACGCCATGTCAAAGGTCTACTGCGTTGGTTTTATTTGCTGGTAGTTTTCTTCTTGCTGGGTGTACGGTGTAATAAATGATTCTCAAGGTACAGCTTGATTTATCATAGCAGAGCATATGTCAATACTTCACATTTTGGAATGAGCATGTAAATTGTGCCACACATTGAGTAAAATGAGTGCTACACACTCACTTGTAGAAAAGCAGTACTTGCTTTCGTTTTGAATACTATGAAGTTTTTCCCGTTGCCGTTTCCCTATGCTGCGAAATGCAGTCATTCTCCCTTTTGCCTTGCTGAATAAGCGCAGACGGCCTGTGTTAGGCTTGTTGTGAGGGTGCATCTTTCTTGGGAGACGGGTCTTCAACTGTGTGCTGCACTCTTTCAGGGATATCAATGTTATTCTAACTTGGTGCATGCTCCAATACATGAGTCTCACAGTCGTCTTCTCATTTTCAGTTATGCTCTGCAGAGTTCTTCTGTTTGACCTAGGAAGACTTTAATCGGTCACTATGGGAAAGTGCAGCTCAGTGGTGCCACCCGGTGGGCCATGGAACTCCACAGTAGAGTACGAATGCATGACTTGGTGAATTCACTGGGTGCATTCTGAAATCTTTCTCCTTTTCAAATTTTTGTGTTGTAGGAAACACAATTGCTCCGCCAATCGCATTGACGAAAAAGAGCTGTCTGCCTTCCTTGTGCTTGTTTTGAATGCGAATCTCCCTTGGAAAATGCTGTGTGAAAAGTGTGCTGCCCTGTCATTTACTGGCATTGAGTACTCTAAGGCATTGGTGCATGGTTAGTTCCTGATTGTCACTTGTTCCCATTCATGTATATTACGCTCTCCATGGTGACTGCTTTGGCTGTGCGTCTCGTCAGCCTTTCACATTCAGGAAAGCTCAACTCCACTGGGCCACAATGCGTGATCTCAGACATTCACAGTTACTGGTGGGAAAGCGTTGTGTGTGCCCGGGAGAATTCTGTATTATTGTTTCTTTATAGCTTTTCCTGTCCTGGGAAAACAATTGCACTGTGGATTGCTGTTGGGAATAGCCTCTTCTAGGCCTGTAGTGAATAGGCATCTTCCTTGGTGAAGTGTGTGCCAAATGTGTGCCGCAGTGTTATCTCATTGCTATGACTAGTATTCTTCATTGCTGCCTGCTGTAATACCTCATTCTCACTCTTTTCCCTTGATTTGTGTTCCTTCCCTTAGAGGGCCTTTGCTTACGAGAGTGAAACGTCCGTGTTTCACGGATAGAACTCTGCGATACATAGTGCCCCAATGAGTGATATAAGTGCTCCCCAGTGACGAGCAGGAGAGCATTATTTGTTTATGGGGAGAATTCTAAATTGTGTTGCCCTATGGCATCGAAACCTAATAAGGACTACCAATGCTGTGCTGTTTTCATTTCTGAAGAAGCACGGAGAGCCTGTGTTAAACTGGTGGTGACGGGGGACTTCCTGGGGACAGGCTATCCAAGCGTGCGCTGCACTGCTATTCATTGGCAGTCTGTATTAAGCTGGCTTTGTGCACGCTCTCATCCCTGATTCTCAGAGCGTCCCTGTGTATACACTATAGGAGTCAGGGAGCGTTGGTGAGCAGAGTGCAACCTCACGTGCTGCCCTCACTGGAACCAGATCTCCACAGCCATTGGTCACCAAGCAGGCTTCATTCACCGGTGAATGCTGAAAAGTTTCCTCTGTTTACACGGGCATCTAATACGAATACAATGGCTCTGCGGATTCATTTGACAACAAGGCCGAGAGCCTCTGTTTCGTTTCCGGAAAATAAGAGTCTTCCATGGGAGACATTCCTCAAAACTGCACGTCACTGAATGGGGCAACAACGATTATACTGGCTGTGTCTTTGGTGTGATACCTGATTCTCCCTGTTTCTCTTCAACGTACATCATACTACACTGAGTGCATATGCCTAGCAGAGCTGTATGAAATGTTTCCTGTATAAGAATGTGCAACACGATGGTGCCACCCTGAGTGAAATGACCGATTCACTGTTACTTTGGGAAAGCATTATTGGTTCACCTATTGAATTCTACAATGTTTTGGATTTTACCTGTTCCTCTTCCAACCAAAGCAGTTGCTCCTCCGTTGGCAGTATGAGTAAGAGCTGACAGGCCTCGCTCCCTCGTTGTGAGTGTGTATCAGCTTGGGAAACGCCATGTCAAAGGTCTACTGCGTTGGTTTTCATTTGCTGGTAGTTTTCTTCTTGCTGGGTGTACGGTGAAATAAATGATTCTCAAGGTACAGCTTGATTTATCATAGCAGAGCGATATGTCAATACTTCACATTTTGGAATGAGCATGTAAATTGTGCCACACATTGAGAAAATGAGTGCTACACACTCACTTGTAGAAAAGCAGTACTTGCTTTCGTTTTGAATACTATGAAGTTTTTCCGTTGCCGTTTCCCTATGCTGCGAAATGCAGTCATTCTCCCTTTTGCCTTGCTGAATAAGCGCAGATGGCCTGTGTTAGGCTTGTTGTGAGGGTGCATCTTTCTTGGGAGACGGGTCTTCAACTGTGTGCTGCACTCTTTCAGGGATATCAATGTTATTCTAACTTGGTGCATGCTCCAATACATGAGTCTCACAGTCGTCTTCTCATTTTCAGTTATGCTCTGCAGAGTTCTTCTGTTTGACCTAGGAAGACTTTAATCGGTCACGTATGGGAAAGTGCAGCTCAGTGGTGCCACCCGGTGGGCTATGGGAACTCCACAGTAGAGTAAGAATGCATGACTTGTGAATTCACTGGGTGCATTCTGAAATCTTTCTCCTTTTCAAATTTTTGTGTTGTAGGAAACACAATTGCTCCGCCAATCGCATTGACGAAAAAGAGCTGTCTGCCTTCCTTGTGCTTGTTTTGAATGCGAATCTCCCTTGGAAAATGCTGTGTGAAAAGTGTGCTGCCCTGTCATTTACTGGCATTGAGTACTCTAAGGCATTGGTGCATGGTTAGTTCCTGATTGTCACTTGTTTCCATTCATGTATATTACGCTCTCCATGGTGACTGCTTTGGCTGTGCGTCTCGTCAGCCTTTCACATTCAGGAAAGCTCAACTCCACTGGGCCACAATGCGTGATCTCAGACATTCACAGTTACTGGTGGGAAAGCGTTGTGTGTGCCCCGGGAGAATTCTTTGTTACTGTTTCTTTATAGCTTTTCCTGTCCTGGGAAAACAATTGCACTGTGGATTGCTGTTGGGAATAGCCTCTCCTAGGCCTGTAGTGAATAGGCATCTTCCTTGGTGAAGTGTGTGCCAAATGTGTGCTGCAGTGTTATCTCATTGCTATGACTAGTATTCTTCATTGCTGCCTGCTGTAATACCTCATTCTCACTCTTTCCCCTTGATTTGTGTTCCTTTCCTTAGAGGGCCTTTGCTTACGAGAGTGAAACGTGCGTGTTTCACGGATAGAACTCTGCGATACAAAGTGCCCCAATGAGTGATATAAGTGCTCCCCAGTGACGAGCAGGAGAGCATTATTTGTTTATGGGGAGAATTCTAAATTGTTTTTCCCTATGGCATCGAAACCTAATAAGGACTACCAATGCTGTGCCGTTTTCATTTCTGAAGAAGCACGGAGAGCCTGTGTTAAACTGGTGGTGACGGTGGGACTTCCTGGGGACAGGCTATCCAAGCGTGCGCTGCACTGCTATTCATTGGCAGTCTGTATTAAGCTGGCTTTGTGCACGCTCTCATCCCTGATATTCAGAGCGTCCCTGTGTATACACTATAGTAGTCAGGGACCGTTTGGTGAGCAGATTGCAACTTCACGTGCAGCCCTGACTGGAACCAGGTCTCCACAGCCATTGGTGACCAAGCAGGCTTCATTCACCGGTGAATGCTGAAAAGTTTCCTGTGTTTAAATGGGCATCTAATGCCGAATACAATGGCTCTGCGGGTTCATTTGCCAACAAGGCCTGAGCCTCTGTTTCGTTTCCGGAAAATAAGAGTCTTCCATGGGAGACATTCCTCAAAACTGCACGTCACTGAATGGGGCAACAACGATTATACTGGCTGTGTCTTTGGTGTGATACCTGATTCTCTCCGTTTCTCTTCAACGTACATCATACTACACTGAGTGCATATGCCTAGCAGAGCTGTATGAAATGTTTCCTGTATAAGAATGCCAACACGATGGTGCCTCCTGAGTGAAATGACCGATTCACTGTTACTTTTGGGAAAGCATTATTGGTTCACCTATTGAATTCTACAATGTTTTGATTTTACCTGTTCCTCTTCATCCAAAGCAGTTGCTCCTCCGTTGGCAAGTATGAGTAAGAGCTGACAGGCCTCGCTCCCTCGTTGTGAGTGTGTATCAGCTTGGGAAACGCCATGTCAAAGGTCTACTGCGTTGGTTTTTATTTGCTGGTAGTTTTCTTCTTGCTGGGTGTACGGTGTAATAAATGATTCTCAAGGTACAGCTTGATTTATCATAGCAGAGCGATATGTCAATACTTCACATTTTGGAATGAGCATGTAAATTGTGCCACACATTGAGAAAAATGAGTGCTACACACTCACTTGTAGAAAAGCAGTACTTGCTTTCGTTTTGAATACTATGAAGTTTTTCCCGTTGCCGTTTCCCTATGCTGCGAAATGCAGTCATTCTCCCTTTTGCCTTGCTGAATAAGCGCAGACGGCCTGTGTTAGGCTTGTTGTGAGGGTGCATCTTTCTTGGGAGACGGGTCTTGAACTGTGTGCTGCACTCTTTCACGGTTATCAATGTTATTCTAACTTGGTGCATGCTCCAATACATGAGTCTCACAGTCGTCTTCTCATTTTCAGTTATGCTCTGCAGAGTTCTTCTGTTTGACCTAGGAAGACTTTAATCGGTCACGTATGGGAAGTGCAGCTCAGTGGTGCCACCGGTGGGCCATGGGAACTCCACAGTAGAGTAAGAATGCATGACTCGGTGAATTTACTGGGTGCATTCTGAAATCTTTCTCCTTTTCAAATTTTTGTGTTGTAGGAAACACAATTGCTCCGCCAATCGCATTGACGAAAAAGAGCTGTCTGCTTCCTTGTGCTTGTGTTTTGAATGCGAATCTCCCTTGGAAAATGCTTTGTAAAAAGTGTGCTGCCCTGTCATTTACTGGCCTTGAGTCCTCTAAGGCATTGGTGCATGGTGTAGTTCCTGATTGTCACTTGTTCCCATTCATGTATATTACGCTCTCCATGGTGACTGCTTTGGCTGTGCGTCTCGTCAGCCTTTCACATTCAGGAAAGCTCAACTCCACTGGCCACAATGCGTGATCTCAGACATTCACAGTTACTGGTGGGAAAGCGTTGTGTGTGCCCGGGAGAATTCTTTGTTATACTTTCTTTATAGCTTTTCCTGTCCTGGGAAAACAATTGCACTGTGGATTGCTGTTGGGAATAGCCTCTCCTAGGCCTGTAGTGAATAGGCATCTTCCTTGGTGAAGTGTGTGCCAAATGTGTGCGCAGTGTTATCTCATTGCTATGACTAGTATTCTTCATTGCTGCCTGCTGTAATACCTCATTCTCACTCTTTCCCCTTGATTTGTGTTCCTTCCCTTAGAGGGCCTTTGCTTACGAGAGTGAAACGTGCGTGTTTCACGGATAGAACTCTGCGATACAAAGTGCCCCAATGAGTGATATAAGTGCTCCCCAGTGACGAGCAGGAGAGCATTATTTGTTTATGGGGAGAATTCTAAATTGTTTTTCCCTATGGCAACGAAACCTAGTAAGGACTACAATGCTGTGCCGTTTTCATTTCTGAAGAAGCACGGAGAGCCTGTGTTAACTGGTGGTGACGGTGGGACTTCCTGGGGACAGGCTATCCAAGCGTGCGCTGCACTGCTATTCATTGGCAGTCTGTATTAAGCTGGCTTTGTGCACGCTCTCATCCCTGATTCTCAGAGCGTCCCTGTGTATACACTATAGTAGTCAGGGACCGTTTGGTGAGCAGAGTGCAACTTCACGTGCAGCCCTGACTGGAACCAGGTCTCCACAGCCATTGGTGACCAAGCAGGCTTCATTCACCGGTGAATGCTGAAAAGTTTCCTGTGTTTACACGGGCATCTAATGGCGAATACAATGGCTCTGCGGGTTCATTTGCCAACAAGGCCCGAGAGCCTCTGTTTCGTTTCCGGAAAATAAGAGTCTTCCATGGGAGACATTCCTCAAAACTGCACGTCACTGAATGGGGCAACAACGATTATACTGGCTGTGTCTTTGGTGTGATACCTGATTCTCCCTGTTTCTCTTCAACGTACATCATACTACACTGAGTGCATATGCCTAGCAGAGCTGTATGAAATGTTTCCTGTATAAGAATGCCAACACGATGGTGCCACCCTGAGTGAAATGACCGATTCACTGTTACTTTGGGAAAGCATTATTGGTTCACCTATTGAATTCTACAATGTTTTTGATTTTACCTGTTCCTCTTCCATCCAAAGCAGTTGCTCCTCCGTTGGCAGTATGAGTAAGAGCTGACAGGCCTCGCTCCCTCGTTGTGAGTGTGTATCAGCTTGGGAAACGCCATGTCAAAGGTCTACTGCGTTGGTTTTTATTTGCTGGTAGTTTCCTTCTTGCTTGGTGTACGGTGTAATAAATGATTCTCAAGGTACAGCTTGATTTATCATAGCAGAACGATATGTCAATACTTCACATTTAGGAATGAGCATGTAAATTGTGCCACACATTGCGTAAAATGAGTGCTACACACTCACTTGTAGAAAAGCAGTACTTGCTTTCGTTTTGAATACTATGAAGTTTTTCCCGTTGCCGTTTCCCTGTGCTGCGAAATGCAGTCATTCTCCCTTTTGCCTTGCTGAATAAGCGCAGACGGCCTGTGTTAGGCTTGTTGTGAGGGTGCATCTTTCTTGGGAGACGGGTCTTCAACTGTGTGCTGCACTCTTTCAGGGATATCAATGTTATTCTAACTTGGTGCATGCTCCAATACATGAGTCTCACAGTCGTCTTCTCATTTTCAGTTATGCTCTGCAGAGTTCTTCTGTTTGACCTAGGAAGACTTTAATCGGTCACGTATGGGAAAGTGCAGCTCAGTGGTGCCACCCGGTGGGCCATGGAACTCCACAGTAGAGTAAGAATGCATGACTTGTGAATTCACTGGGTGCATTCTGAAATCTTTCTCCTTTTCAAATTTTTGTGTTGTAGGAAACACAATTGCTCCGCCAATCGCATTGACGAAAAAGAGCTGTCTGCCTTCCTTGTGCTTGTTTTGAATGCGAATCTCCCTTGGAAAATGCTGTGTGAAAAGTGTGCTGCCCTGTCATTTACTGGCATTGAGTACTCTAAGGCATTGGTGCATGGTTAGTTCCTGATTGTCACTTGTTCCCATTCATGTATATTACGCTCTCCATGGTGACTGCTTTGGCTGTGCGTCTCGTCAGCCTTTCACATTCAGGAAAGCTCAACTCCACTGGGCCACAATGCGTGATCTCAGACATTCACAGTTACTGGTGGGAAAGCGTTATGTGTGCCCCGGGAGAATTCTGTATTATTGTTTCTTTATAGCTTTTCCTGTCCTGGGAAAACAATTGCACTGTGGATTGCTGTTGGGAATAGCCTCTTCTAGGCCTGTAGTGAATAGGCATCTTCCTTGGTGAAGTGTGTGCCAAATGTGTGCCGCAGTGTTATCTCATTGCTATGACTAGTATTCTTCATTGCTGCCTGCTGTAATACCTCATTCTCACTCTTTTCCTTGATTTGTGTTCCTTCCCATAGAGGGCCTTTGCTTACGAGAGTGAAACGTCCGTGTTTCACGGATAGAACTCTGCGATAATAGTGCCCCAATGAGTGATATAAGTGCTCCCCAGTGACGAGCAGGAGAGCATTATTTGTTTATGGGGAGAATTCTAAATTGTGTTGCCCTATGGCATCGAAACCTAATAAGGACTACCAATGCTGTGCCGTTTTCATTTCTGAAGAAGCACGGAGAGCCTGTGTTAAACTGGTGGTGACGGGGGACTTCCTGGGGACAGGCTATCCAAGCGTGCGCTGCACTGCTATTCATTGGCAGTCTGTATTAAGCTGGCTTTGTGCACGCTCTCATCCCTGATTCTCAGAGCGTCCCTGTGTATACACTATAGGAGTCAGGGAGCGTTGGGTGACCAGAGTGCAACCTCACGTGCTGCCCTCACTGGAACCAGATCTCCACAGCCATTGGTCACAAGCAGGCTTCATTCACCGGTGAATGCTGAAAAGTTTCCTCTGTTTACACGGGCATCAAATACCGAATACAATGGCTCTGCGGTTCATTTGACAACAAGGCCGAGAGCCTCTGTTTCGTTTCCGGAAAATAAGAGTCTTCCATGGGAGACATTCCTCAAAACTGCACGTCACTGAATGGGGCAACAACGATTATACTGGCTGTGTCTTTGGTGTGATACCTGATTCTCCCTGTTTCTCTTCAACGTACATCATACTACACTGAGTGCATATGCCTAGCAGAGCTGTATGCAATGTTTCCTGTATAAGAATGCGCAACACGATGGTGCCACCCTGAGTGAAATGAGCGATTCACTGTTACTTTCGGGAAAGCATTATTGGTTCACCTATTGAATTCTACAATGTTTTGGATTTTACCTGTCCCTCTTCCAACAAAGCAGTTGCTCCTCCGTTGGCAGTATGAGTAAGAGCTGACAGGCCTCGCTCCCTCGTTGTGAGTGTGTATCAGCTTGGGAAACGCCATGTCAAAGGTCTACTGCGTTGGTTTTATTTGCTGGTAGTTTTCTTCTTGGTGGGTATACGGTGAAATAAATGATTCTCAAGGTACAGCTTGATTTATCATAGCAGAGCGATATGTCAATACTTCACATTTTGGAATGAGCATGTAAATTGTGCCACACATTGAGAAAAATGAGTGCTACACACTCACTTGTAGAAAAGCAGTACTTGCTTTCGTTTTGAATACTATGAAGTTTCTCCCGTTGCCGTTTCCCTATGCTGCGAAATGCAGTCATTCTCCCTTTTGCCTTGCTGAATAAGCGCAGACGGCCTGTGTTAGGCTTGTTGTGAGGGTGCATCTTTCTTGGGAGACGGGTCTTCAACTGTGTGCTGCACTCTTTCAGGGATATCAATGTTATTCTAACTTGGTGCATGCTCCAATACATGAGTCTCACAGTCGTCTTCTCATTTTCAGTTATGCTCTGCAGAGTTCTTCTGTTTGACCTAGGAAGACTTTAATCGGTCACGTATTGGAAAGTGCAGCTCAGTGGTGCCACCCGGTGGGCTATGGGAACTCCACAGTAGAGTAAGAATGCATGACTTGTGAATTCACTGGGTGCATTCTGAAATCTTTCTCTTTTTCAAATTTTTGTGTTGTAGGAAACACAATTGCTCCGCCAATCGCATTGACGAAAAAGAGCTGTCTGCCTTCCTTGTGCTTGTTTTGAATGCGAATCTCCCTTGGAAAATGCTGTGTGAAAAGTGTGCTGCCCTGTCATTTACTGGCATTGAGTACTCTAAGGCATTGGTGCATGGTTAGTTCCTGATTGTCACTTGTTCCCATTCATGTATATTACGCTCTCCATGGTGACTGCTTTGGCTGTGTCTCGTCAGCCTTTCACATTCAGGAAAGCTCAACTCCACTGGGCCACAATGCGTGATCTCAGACATTCACAGTTACTGGTGGGAAAGCGTTGTGTGTGCCCGGGAGAATTCTTTGTTATTGTTTCTTTATAGCTTTTCCTGTCCTGGGAAAACAATTGCACTGTGGATTGCTGTTGGGAATAGCCTCTCCTAGGCCTGTAGTGAATAGGCATCTTCCTTGGTGAAGTGTGTGCCAAATGTGTGCTGCAGTGTTATCTCATTGCTATGACTAGTATTCTTCATTGCTGCCTGCTGTAATACCTCATTCTCACTCTTTCCCTTGATTTGTGTTCCTTTCCTTAGAGGGCCTTTGCTTACGAGAGTGAAACGTGCGTGTTTCACGGATAGAACTCTGCGATACAAAGTGCCCCAATGAGTGATATAAGTGCTCCCCAGTGACGAGCAGGAGAGCATTATTTGTTTATGGGGAGAATTCTAAATTGTTTTTCCCTATGGCATCGAAACCTACTAAGGACTACCAATGCTGTGCCGTTTTCATTCTGAAGAAGCACGGAGAGCCTGTGTTAAACTGGTGGTGACGGTGGGACTTCCTGGGGACAGGCTATCCAAGCGTGCGCTGCACTGCTATTCATTGGCAGTCTGTATTAAGCTGGCTTTGTGCACGCTCTCATCCCTGATTTCAGAGCGTCCCTGTGTATACACTATAGTAGTCAGGGACCGTTTGGTGAGCAGAGTGCAACTTCACGTGCAGCCCTGACTGGAACCAGGTCTCCACAGCCATTGGTGACCAAGCAGGCTTCATTCACCGGTGAATGCTGAAAAGTTTCCTGTGTTTAAATGGGCATCTAATGCCGAATACAATGGCTCTGCGGGTTCATTTGCCAACAAGGCCTGAGAGCCTCTGTTTCGTTTCCGGAAAATAAGAGTCTTCCATGGGAGACATTCCTCAAAACTGCACGTCACTGAATGGGGCAACAACGATTATACTGGCTGTGTCTTTGGTGTGATACCTGATTCTCTCCGTTTCTCTTCAACGTACATCATACTACACTGAGTGCATATGCCTAGCAGAGCTGTATGAAATGTTTCCTGTATAAGAATGCCAACACGATGGTGCCTCCCTGAGTGAAATGACCGATTCACTGTTACTTTTGGGAAAGCATTATTGGTTCACCTATTGAATTCTACAATGTTTTTGATTTTACCTGTTCCTCTTCATCCAAAGCAGTTGCTCCTCCGTTGGCAAGTATGAGTAAGAGCTGACAGGCTCGCTCCCTCGTTGTGAGTGTGTATCAGCTTGGGAAACGCCATGTCAAAGGTCTACTGCGTTGGTTTTATTTGCTGGTAGTTTTCTTCTTGCTGGGTGTACGGTGTAATAAATGATTCTCAAGGTACAGCTTGATTTATCATAGCAGAGCGATATGTCAATACTTCACATTTTGGAATGAGCATGTAAATTGTGCCACACATTGAGAAAAATGAGTGCTACACACTCACTTGTAGAAAAGCAGTACTTGCTTTCGTTTTGAATACTATGAAGTTTTTCCCGTTGCCGTTTCCCTATGCTGCGAAATGCAGTCATTCTCCCTTTTGCCTTGCTGAATAAGCGCAGACGGCCTGTGTTAGGCTTGTTGTGAGGGTGCATCTTTCTTGGGAGACGGGTCTTCAACTGTGTGCTGCACTCTTTCAGGGTTATCAATGTTATTCTAACTTGGTGCATGCTCCAATACATGAGTCTCACAGTCGTCTTCTCATTTTCAGTTATGCTCTGCAGAGTTCTTCTGTTTGACCTAGGAAGACTTTAATCGGTCACGTATGGGAAAGTGCAGCTCAGTGGTGCCACCGGTGGGCCATGGGAACTCCACAGTAGAGTAAGAATGCATGACTGGTGAATTCACTGGGTGCATTCTGAAATCTTTCTCCTTTTCAAATTTTTGTTGTAGGAAACACAATTGCTCCGCCAATCGCATTGACGAAAAAGAGCTGTCTGCCTTCCTTGTGCTTGTTTTGAATGCGAATCTCCCTTGGAAAATGCTGTGAAAAGTGTGCTGCCCTGTCATTTACTGGCATTGAGTCCTCTAAGGCATTGGTGCATGGTTAGTTCCTGATTGTCACTTGTTCCCATTCATGTATATTACGATCTCCATGGTGACTGCTTTGGCTGTGCGTCTCGTCAGCCTTTCACATTCAGGAAAGCTCAACTCCACTGGGCCACAATGCGTGATCTCAGACATTCACAGTTACTGGTGGGAAAGCGTTGTGTGTGCCCGGGAGAATTCTTTGTTATTGTTTCTTTATAGCTTTTCCTGTCCTGGGAAAACAATTGCACTGTGGATTGCTGTTGGGAATAGCCTCTCCTAGGCCTGTAGTGAATAGGCATCTTCCTTGGTGAAGTGTGTGCCAAATGTGTGCCGCAGTGTTATCTCATTGCTATGACTAGTATTCTTCATTGCTGCCTGCTGTAATACCTCATTCTCACTCTTTTCCTTGATTTGTGTTCCTTCCCTTAGAGGGCCTTTGCTTACGAGAGTGAAACGTGCGTGTTTCACGGATAGAACTCTGCGATACAAAGTGCCCCAATGAGTGATATAAGTGCTCCCCAGTGACGAGCAGGAGAGCATTATTTGTTTATGGGGAGAATTCTAAATTGTTTTTCCCTATGGCAACGAAACCTATAAGGACTACCAATGCTGTGCCGTTTTCATTTCTGAAGAAGCACGGAGAGCCTGTGTTAAACTGGTGGTGACGGTGGGACTTCCTGGGGACAGGCTATCCAAGCGTGCGCTGCACTGCTATTCATTGGCAGTCTGTATTAAGCTGGCTTTGTGCACGCTCTCATCCCTGATTCTCAGAGCGTCCCTGTGTATACACTATAGTAGTCAGGGACCGTTTGGTGAGCAGAGTGCAACTTCACGTGCAGCCCTGACTGGAACCAGGTCTCCACAGCCATTGGTGACCAAGCAGGCTTCATTCACCGGTGAATGCTGAAAAGTTTCCTGTGTTTACACGGGCATCTAATGGCGAATACAATGGCTCTGCGGGTTCATTTGCCAACAAGGCCCGAGAGCCTCTGTTTCGTTTCCGGAAAATAAGAGTCTTCCATGGGAGACATTCCTCAAAACTGCACGTCACTGAATGGGGCAACAACGATTATACTGGCTGTGTCTTTGGTGTGATACCTGATTCTCCCTGTTTCTCTTCAACGTACATCATACTACACTGAGTGCATATGCCTAGCAGAGCTGTATGAAATGTTTCCTGTATAAGAATGCCAACACGATGGTGCCACCCTGAGTGAAATGACCGATTCACTGTTACTTTTGGGAAAGCATTATTGGTTCACCTATTGAATTCTACAATGTTTTGGATTTTACCTGTTCCTCTTCCATCCAAAGCAGTTGCTCCTCCGTTGGCAGTATGAGTAAGAGCTGACAGGCTTCGCTCCCTCGTTGTGAGTGTGTATCAGCTTGGGAAACGCCATGTCAAAGGTCTACTGCGTTGGTTTTTATTTGCTGGTAGTTTTCTTCTTGTGGGTATACGGTGTAATAAATGATTCTCAAGGTACAGCTTGATTTATCATAGCAGAGCGATATGTCAATACTTCACATTTTGGAATGAGCATGTAAATTGTGCCACACATTGAGAAAAATGAGTGCTACACACTCACTTGTAGAAAAGCAGTACTTGCTTTCGTTTTGAATACTATGAAGTTTTCCCGTTGCCGTTTCCCTATGCTGCGAAATGCAGTCATTTCCCTTTTGCCTTGCTGAATAAGCGCAGACGGCCTGTGTTAGGCTTGTTGTGAGGGTGCATCTTTCTTGGGAGACGGGTCTTCAACTGTGTGCTGCACTCTTTCAGGGATATCAATGTTATTCTAACTTGGTGCATGCTCCAATACATGAGTCTCACAGTCGTCTTCTCATTTTCAGTTATGCTCTGCAGAGTTCTTCTGTTTGACCTAGGAAGACTTTAATCGGTCACGTATGGAAAGTGCAGCTCAGTGGTGCCACCCGGTGGGCCATGGGAACTCCACAGTAGAGTAAGAATGCATGACTTGTGAATTCACTGGGTGCATTCTGAAATCTTTCTCCTTTTCAAATTTTTGTGTTGTAGGAAACACAATTGCTCCGCCAATCGCATTGACGAAAAAGAGCTGTCTGCCTTCCTTGTGCTTGTTTTGAATGCGAATCTCCCTTGGAAAATGCTGTGTGAAAAGTGTGCTGCCCTGTCATTTACTGGCATTGAGTACTCTAAGGCATTGGTGCATGGTTAGTTCCTGATTGTCACTTGTTCCCATTCATGTATATTACGCTCTCCATGGTGACTGCTTTGGCTGTGCGTCTCGTCAGCCTTTCACATTCAGGAAAGCTCAACTCCACTGGGCCACAATGCGTGATCTCAGACATTCACAGTTACTGGTGGGAAAGCGTTGTGTGTGCCCCGGGAGAATTCTTTGTTACTGTTTCTTTATAGCTTTTCCTGTCCTGGGAAAACAATTGCACTGTGGATTGCTGTTGGGAATAGCCTCTCCTAGGCCTGTAGTGAATAGGCATCTTCCTTGGTGAAGTGTGTGCCAAATGTGTGCCGCAGTGTTATCTCATTGCTATGACTAGTATTCTTCATTGCTGCCTGCTGTAATACCTCATTCTCACTCTTTCCCTTGATTTGTGTTCCTTCCCTTAGAGGGCCTTTGCTTACGAGAGTGAAACGTGCGTGTTTCACGGATAGAACTCTGCGATACAAAGTGCCCCAATGAGTGATATAAGTGCTCCCCAGTGACGAGCAGGAGAGCATTATTTGTTTATGGGGAGAATTCTAAATTGTTTTTCCCTATGGCATCGAAACCTAATAAGGACTACCAATGCTGTGCCGTTTTCATTTCTGAAGAAGCACGGAGAGCCTGTGTTAAACTGGTGGTGACGGTGGGACTTCCTGGGGACAGGCTATCCAAGCGTGCGCTGCACTGCTATTCATTGGCAGTCTGTATTAAGCTGGCTTTGTGCACGCTCTCATCCCTGATTTCAGAGCGTCCCTGTGTATACACTATAGTAGTCAGGGACCGTTTGGTGAGCAGAGTGCAACTTCACGTGCAGCCCTGACTGGAACCAGGTCTCCACAGCCATTGGTGACCAAGCAGGCTTCATTCACCGGTGAATGCTGAAAAGTTTCCTGTGTTTACACGGGCATCTAATGCCGAATACAATGGCTCTGC
This sequence comes from Cephalopachus bancanus, assembly GCA_027257055.1. Lineage (NCBI taxonomy): Eukaryota > Metazoa > Chordata > Mammalia > Primates > Tarsiidae > Cephalopachus > Cephalopachus bancanus. The sequence goes on from JAPVLO010003306.1 coordinate 23,409, forward strand.
GGGTTCATTTGCCAACAAGGCCCGAGAGCCTCTGTTTCGTTTCCGGAAAATAAGGTC